>VNKF01001589.1:0-14028 GCA_008044355.1 Drosophila lacteicornis | reverse complement strand
TCATCCGCCGTACAGTCCTGACTTGGCACCAAATGACTTCTTTTTATTCCCTCACATCAAGAAGAAAATGCGTGGTCAACGATTTTCGTCGCCAGAAGATGCTGTTGAAGCATTCAAAAACCATGTTTTTGAGGTGTGTCAATCAGAGTGGAAAAAGTGCTTCGAAAATTGGTTTGAGCGCATGCAAAAGTGTGTAAATCTTGATGGAGAATATTTTGAAAAACAATAAAACTATTTTCCTTAATAAATATTCGTATTTTCATTATTAGGCCAGAAATATATGTAGCAGCCCACGTATAAAGTTTTTTGTGTGCTTTTCATTTGTTTGTTTACATAAAACAGCTGGAAATACAAGGCAGTGTGACCGATTTGGACCAATTTTTACCGATTCCGGCCATTTTCTTTATTTTTCTTGGTCACACTGGTTCCCGAACGAAATATATAGCAATTTCGCTCACGAAATTCCGTAAGCGGTTTTCGTTGATCTTAGTACTAGGCTTTCCCAGCTACGTTTGTCTTCATTTGTCAACTTATAATTATATAGTGAAATAGCCATGTCCATATGCCTTTTAATTTCACCAAAAATGCTTTTGGTATCGGGTATCTCACAGTTGGTCACACTTGTAGCTTTTCTACTTTGTTAACAATGTTTTAGCCACAACTTGAATCCCGAATAGTTTCTTGTGTTTTTTATTTATTTTATAGTAGAAGTAGTACTTCATATATTATCATGATTAAAACTTACCCATAAAACTGGCAACATGCAAAGGTGTTAAACCCGATTCCGTTGTTGCACCAATACTTGCTCCATGCTTAATTAGCAATTCCACAATCTTTATCCGGTTCTTTTTACACGCAATATGCAAGGGAGTAAAACCATTCAGAGCTCTAGCATTTGGATTTGCACCATAATCAAGCAATAGCTTCGCTACCTTCACATGACCGCAATGGGCAGCCACATGAAGAGCTGTTAAATAATCAATGGTTACTTCATCCACGGGAGCCTTATTATCAAGAAGAAGACGCGCTGCATCATCGTGCTCTCCTTGGGCGGACATATGGAGAGCCGATAAACCATTCTTGGTCTTGGTTAAGATTGGTGCATTTTGACTCAAGAGCAACTCAATAACGTCAACATGACCGGAACGGGAGGCGCAATGGAGAGGTGTTAGCCCATCCCTCGTTGCTGCATCAATTGTTGCTCCTCTCGAGAGGAGTAAACGGCAAACCTGGCCTTTACCCCATTTGCAAGCCACATGTAAGGGTGATATTTTATGCTTTGCCACATAATTAACATCAGCAGAGTTATCCAATAGAAGAGTTGCGATATCAACATTACCATAATGAGCTGCGATATGTAGGGGAGTGAATCCAGACTTCGAGACAATATCAGCATTGTTATTATTTTGAAGTAAGACTGTTGCTGCCTTCAAATCATTTTTTTTCGCTGCAATATGTAGTGCTGGGAGTCGAACCTTCCCCCGAACGTCGTTTTCAAGGAGAACAGCTACGATCTTATCATGACCCTGCTGCATGGCTACCGCCAAAGGGGTAAAGCCATCTTCCGTAGCCAGTGAGGGATTTGCACCACTGGCTAGTAGTAAGCGACAACAATTATCATGATTTTCCTGAGCTGCCATATATAATGGCGTAAAGCCATTTAGAGACTGTACATTTACATTGGCATTAGATAATATAAGTTGTTGTATAACCTCTTGCTGTCCCGCCAACGAAGCTATATGCAAGGCAGTGTTACCTTTTTTCGTAGCATTATCCACCTTGATACCACGTCTTAAGAGCTCACAGCATATATCTACATACCCATCTTTGGCAGCTAAGTGTAGGGCATTAAGACCATTCTAAAAATAAAAGAATAATGAGCTGAAGAAAAGATTACTTAAAATAAAATTATTTCTAATTGAGTTGCTAACTGACTCGAGGTCTTAGTCGACTGATTCTTAAAATTTAAGCGTACAATCATTCGGTTTATATTATTTTGCTTTGTTATACTATTTCTGTGTTCAGCACCTGCGACTTTGTGTGTTTCTTGTTTGTGTAAATTTATTTGTATATATAATTTTATCTTTTTCATCTGTCACTTTACTATTTGCAAGTATATGTGTCGGGAGTGTTTTAAAAAGGAATTTATTTAGGTTTTTATAACGATTTAGTAAGTTTTGAAAGTGTATAAATGTTCAAAAGAGCAAACATAATATACGGCGGCTGGCCGATGCACAAAGACGGATTATAATTATTCCATCATGTAAGTAACACGAAACATTCTGATTTTTAATTGATCAATTTATAATTGTTTCTCTTACGTATAGATGCAGTTAAAGAAGATGGGTTGAACGACAGATGCTACAAAATTGGGGTGCGCTTAAAACCAACTATGGTCGTATCGCAAACAAAATTCGATGAAATAGCAAAAAATACTGAACGAATATTTAGTTTTAGAAAAAACTAATGCAATATTGATAAAATTGCATGCGAAATATTTTTTATTTTTCTAAAAATATAAAACTATTTATAGTCGGTTCAATCTGCATTACAATCCTATATACATACAGCTATTGCCAACTAATTAGAAAGAGGACTATGGTTGTGGTCTTTGCATCGATAAGAAGCCAAAAAATAGAGTTATTAGGCCAGTATTATGCCTAATATATTCTAGAAACATTAATCTTCAGTAAATAATAAGGATATAATCAATATCCTGCGGTGCTCCGTAAAAAAAAATAATTTTATTGAAAAATTCATAAAATAGCAGTGTCAGCTAATTAGAAAGATATCAGAGTTATTTCAAAATTTGTTGTTTTTTTTTAATTATTTAGAAACAAAGTTTGGATACTTTTATTTATTTTACCATTTATGATTGGTATTATCCAATTTTTGTTGCAAGATAATTACCAAAAATTGATAGAAGGTATAGTAAAATGCTCAAATTACATATTTTTTGCCTTAGACTTAACCAAATTGTATTAATATTATGAAGAGATCACCCAAAAACGTTCGGAAATGTTTTTTTTATTGGATCGAGCTGGATAATTATAAATTCGTCGATATATATTCGACTTTTGTATTTAGTAACTTAGCAGCCTACGAATAATATTGCGACCTTAAATAATGGTTTTATTCTCTCAATTCAAGTTATGGATTCGTCAAGTACTCTCTTCGATCGAGCTCAAACCCTACAGGATTGAATTTTATAAATACATTTGAATATTCCAAAGCCGAATTATAATAAATTTGTATTTTAATATGAACAGAACATTTTTTAGTACGGGATGGGAAACGAGTTTAAACGAGTTTAAACGAGTTTCAATGCTAATTTCCTTTTTTTTTTAAATATAGTTTTCATTAAAATATATAATATTAATACAATTTGGTTAGGTCTAAGGCATAAAAATATGTAATTTGAGCATTTTATACCTTCTAATAATATTCATATGTAGCAAGCATTTTTGACTTACTGTTGTAACTATCTTGCAACAAATATTGCATAATACCAATCATAAATGGTAAAATAAATAAAAGTATCCCAACTTTTGTTGCTAAATCATTTAAAAAACACAACAAATTTTGAAATAACTCTGATATCTTTGTAATTAGCTGGCACTGCTATTTTATGAATTTTTAATAAAATTATTTTTTTTTACGGAGCACCGCAGGATATTGATTAGATCCTTATTATTTACTGAAGATTTATGTTTCTAGAATATATTAGGCATAATACTGGCCTACTAACTATATTTTTTGGCTTCTTATCGATACAAAGACCACCACCATAGTCATCTTTCTAAGTAGTATATACAATAGTACAATAGCTGTACGTGGTATACCAGCCAGTAAAGCATACGCATTACAATTCTATATACTTAGTATAGCTGTCAGTAATGCATCTGCATTACAATCCTATATTCAACAGTATAGGACGGTAATACAGCACGAATGTTCTGGGTCTATTTCATTATATTCGAATACATTCTATATTTTTATACCCGGTACCCATAGGGTACAAGTTAGTGCCAATCGAGAATGTATGTAACATGCATAAGGAGGCATCTCCGACCCCATAAATATTCTTGATCAGCCTAGTCGATTTAGCCATATCCGTCTGTCCGTCTTGGTAAACAGATCTCAGAGACTATAAGAGCTGGAGTTACCAAATTTGGTAACAACATTGGGATCTGTTGCACGTAGATCAAGTTTGTCCACGCCCACTTCCGCCCCTGAAAATTGTAAAAAACTTTATATAAGCTATATTCGTAAGTTTTGGCTTAAAGTAAACAAATACTACTGTGGGCAATTTCGGCTGCGGAAACGTTGAGGATGTTGCGGAAGGCCTTTGGTGATTCTACCATGTCCCAGAAAAATTTTTATAAGTGGCAAAAAAACTTCAAAGAGAGTCGGGAACGTGTTGATGACTTGGAGCGCTCCGGACGACCATCGACGTCAACAGATGACCAACACGTCAATGGAGTGAAGGAATTAGTGCTCAAAAATAGGCGGTTGACTGTTAGAGACCTTACTAATTTGATCGGAATAACAGAAGGATCTGTGAAAACCATTTTGAAAGACCATTTGGGCCTACGAAAAGTCAAATCTCGTTTGGTACCGAAAACTCTCAATTTCATGCAAAAACGTCATCGCGTTGATGTGTGTGAAACAATGCTTTCTGACTATCAGGAAAAGCTCAAATGCATAATCTCGGGCGATGAGATTTGGATTTATGCTTACGACCCTGAAACAACAGACCAATCAAGCGAATATCGTGCTAAAGGCGAGGCCAGACCGAAAAGATCACGTCAAAGTCGTTCAAAAAACAAGCGTCGTTTGCGTGAAGCAATTCGTCGAAAAAGGCCAGAATTATGGGCCAACAACTCTTGGTTTTTGCGTCACGATAATGCACCGTCGCACACTGCACTCGATCTTCGTGACCATTTCGCCAAGAATTCGACGCATATCGTTCCGCAACCACTGTATTCTCCCGATTTGGCTTCGTGTGACTTCTGGCTATTCCCAAAACTCAAGAGACCACTCCGGGAGTAGTAAAATAAATAAGTAGGCATTTGCTGAAGTTTTCTGAAAATTTGAGTAAAATCGGATGATAAACATGGAAGTTATTCGTCTTTTGAGCGGCCACCAATACAGTAGAGAAAATAGTGTTGCGTGCTTTCGGGCGCAGTATTAATTCGTAATGCAGCTGTACGCAAAATGTATATTTTTTGAACGTTGCTCAACAACATGTTTTTAGCAACATTTGTCTTCATTTGTCAACATTTTGTTTTTTCCATGTCACACTCGACTGTATCTTTCTCACTTGTTTGACAGTATGACAGTACACATTGTGACCAAAATAATCTCACTGGAATGTGTATGTAAATACATATAATGAGAAAAATTTTTGTATTCACAGATTTTTGCTGGACAAATAAAAAAATATATATATATTTTTTGACTCACCTAAATTCAAAAATAAAAAAAAAATCCAAAAGAAAACAAAAACAAATGTTAATTGGTAAAAACAAATCTTTCAAATACTGCTTTAATAATTAAACCCGTTGAATTTGTAATTATTTAGTTTTATGCTTGTTAAGCAACATTTCGAAATTTGAATTAAAATGGTAAAATTGTTTTTAAGTATTTCGTTTTATTTATGGCCGTAAGAAAGTAAGAAAGCTACAGTCAAGTGTGCTCGACTGTGAGATACACAGTAATACATACAAGTCGGCAGTACGGCAATACGGCAGTAATACATACTAAATCGCCGCTCGAATTAACTCCCACGCATAGCGTAGGAGTCTCAGCGCTAGTAAAACGTTTTTATCCCGCAAAATCCAAGAAATTATTTGTTTAATTTATATTTCAGATTATTTTTATTCTTTATCCTTTTTATTCAACTAATACATTTTATATCAGTTCTGTCAAAGTTGGCTTATGAAAGTGAATTTTGTTATTTTTTATCATGTCTTGCTCATGCTCTTTCTGCTCTGCGTATTTGGCGCAATTTTTTTTGTCAACGATCGATCTCTTTTCTCTTTCACACACACTTGCTTGTGCATCTCCATTACAATAAAAAAGTGTATTTTTATTAAAAAAAAATGTTGAAGCTATTAGATATGGCAATCGCTGACTATTGCGTAATAAACGACATAGCCTAGAGGTCTCAGCACTGGGCAAACAATTTTTATACAAGAAAGGTCTGAGTTAAAATCCCGCAAAATCCAAGGAATTTTGATTCAGTTTTTCTCATTTTTATTCAGTTAATACATTTTACATACATACATTTTTTTCAGTTCTGGCCAAATTAGGTCAACAATTGTCGAAGCATACTTAGTATGAAAAGTCGGAGTGGCCAAATTCTAAAACAAACCTGCAACAGATTCCAATGTTGTTACCAAATTTGGTAACTGTAGCTCTTGTAGTCTCTGAGATCTGTTGTTTCACACGGACGGACAGACGGACATGGCTAAATCGACTCGGCTGGTGAATGCTGATCAAGAATATACTATATACTATATGTATACCATATACTTTATGGGGTCGGAAATGCCTCCTTCTGCATGTTACATACATTCTCGGTTAATACTAACTTTCTAATTTTTAGCCTCTGATAACAGTAAGGGTCGGTTTTTTAATGTCAGGTTAAGTTTTGTCATTGAGGTACATTTTTATGGGAGTAATGTTTTGTTTATCTCACTGACAACTCCTGACTAGAGGAATAGCTCTAGTTAAAAATTTGTCAGTAAGATGATACATGATTTTTGGCAACTAAATTACTTCTAAAAAACAATTTTCATCATTGACAAAAGTCAACCTGACATTGAAAAATCGGCCCTATGTACATCAAATATACTTTTATGGAGTATTGCGAATTTACGAAGCCAAACGTTTAACAATTTCTCTTTGGAACACTTACCGCATTGCAACTGTTAATGTCCGTAACTTCTTCGCGTTCTATAAAATCAATCACTTTTCGGATGTCTCCGCTTCGTGCAGCACGCAAGAAACTTATTGTGGCATCGTTCTATAAATAAAAATATATGTATAACGAAGATGTTGATGCAGTTAATTTTAAACAAAGGACGCTAGGGACGTATGGTATTTATTTTTTTCGCCATTTTTTTATTTTTATATTTTTGTATGAATGCCCAACATCTGAAGAACCTAAAGTCCAAATTTGACATTGATTGGAGCAAAAATAACGAAGTAATGGTTAGTTGAACGGAGGTTATTCTATGTTCGATGTATGGGTAGTCAAAACTTTAAAGCGCTCCCCTGAAAGTGCCATTTTCAAAGTCGGTGTACACGATTACTAAAAATCTACTTGACCCATCGTTTTGAAATTTTGCACACAGCTTCTGCAACTAATTCTCCAGGTATCACCGTCGTGTTTTTTTTTAATTAATGTTGTATTATATTTTTTATTTAACAATAAAACTTTTTTTTTTTAGTCAAGAATTGAATTTTTGAACTCAAACTTTCATGAAAAATCGAAATAAAATGAAAAGAGGAAAAACTCCACGGTGATACTTCCAGCCAATTATTCTTTAACTAATGCATATTTTGGTTTTCATATCGGACGATTCTGTGGACAGTAAGGATGTACTCCGCAAATCAACTTTATTTAGAGGGGCCTCAGGAGATTCCCTATAACTCCTATACATATGCATATTTTTCCATAAAACGTTTTTAGAAAAATTGTCTAAATGTTATCTTATTATATGTCATTTAAATAAATAAACTAGCTCCAGCCGTTTCGCCACAACAATTTTTTGAAAAGTGGCCCGTTTTGCGAAGACTCAACCGATTTAAAATATCTAGCCCGATGTTAATTCTAATATATTCTAGTATTTCTCTTAGCTCATCTGCGAACCGACCTTGCTCTCGCTCGCACTCAGTTGGTTGCTACATTTTAGCGCTGGTGAGTACGTGAGAAGCTCTGGCAGGAACATGATCAAATTATACGTGGAACGCATTGTGCGGGAAGAATTGGAGTCAGGTGACGATTTTGAAGATTCTGGAAGTGAATTTGTTTGTGATAGCTCTGAGGAAACAGACTCCGCTTCAGACACTGACACCTCACGATAATACAGAAAACCACGACGAATCGCAAGGAGTAATAGTCCACTGGGTAACCGCCACTTCTGAAAGCCATACAGACTTCAAGCCAAATTTTCAATTTCCATTTGAACGTGAAACAAAAGTTCCGTTGAACATTACTGATGACTGCACTGAGTTTAAAGTGTTTAGCAAACTCTTTCCATATAGTTTGCGTGTACGAATTGCTGAATGTACCAATCAGATATTAACTCGATTCAAACAGAGGGCTCACGGATGCTAATGAAATTTTTGTTTTCCTTGGAGTAACATTAATTATGCATTATAATAAAGTGCCATCACTAAAGAACTATTGGAGCAAAAATGAGTCGATGGGTAATTCCACTAAAATAAGACTAGACTTTTATATTGCTGATATTGTATGTTGTTTCAAATACACATTTGATGCAGCTCGTAGCGATAGTCCTTTTCAGTCTGTTGATGAATGTATGGTTAAATTTAAAGGTAGATCAAGCATGAAACAATATATGCCAATGAAGCCAATTAAACGCGGAATAAAAATTTGGATCAGATGCGTTGCAAAGACTGGATATACTTAAGATCTCAATATTACAATGAATAAATAATTACAATTATGAAATAAATACTCAAAAATTCGACTCAAATGCCTTTTCATTACCTAATCATAATATTCAACTTTTACGACTTTTACACTTATTGGGATAATATGTGCCACAAAAATACGTATTCGTCACGAAAGGGTTAAGACGCATTTTGAGATCTACGCTAGAAAAATAATTTCCTATACAAGGATGGTACAGCACCAATTAAAAACAAGTGGGACAGCTACAGTCGAGTGTGACCGACTGTGAGATACCCGGTACCCAAAGCATTATGGGTGAAATTAAATAGCCCATCAACATGGACAAATGAAAATGTTGACATATGAAGACAAATGTTGCTAGAAACATGTTGAGCAACACGCATTGGCACAGAAGAAGAAGAAACATACACAGAAACTTTATTTTTAATAACTTCCATGTTTATCATCCGATTTTACTCAAATTTTTAGAAAGCGCCCACAAGTGCCTATTTCTTTATTTTATCTATTTACTTTAAGCCGGAAAATCACGACTAGAGCTTATAAAAACTTTCCGGGGGCGGAAGTGGGCGTGGTCAAATTTTAAAAGAATCTTGATCTGCGTGCAACGGATTCCAATGTTGTCACCAATTTCGGTAACTCTAGCTCTTATAGTCTCTGAGATCTTTTATTTCACACGAACAGACAGACGGACATGGCTAAAACGACTCGGCTGGTGAAGCTGATTAAGAATATACAGTGGCTCACAGCTTATTTCGTGCAGAGGTGCCAGAAAACTTCTTCTAAACTATATGAGATATCCAAAAAATTTAAACGCAGTGTGTAAGAGTATTATATTAGTAATAATAACGACACTTTATTTTTATTTCAACTAAATTCAATACCACTTAAAACTAATAAAAACAAAAAATACTGCCCTTTTCTATGTCACAGCTTATTTCGTGCAAATCATAAAATCCTTAAAATTATATAAAAAAACGAAACTTAATATTTAGAGTGGCCTCCCTTTTGCTTAATAACATCCTTCAAGCGGGTTTCCATCGAAGAAACCAACGTTTTAGTAGTTTCTATTGGATTTTTACCCATTCTTCCAAGAGAGCTCTTTTTAGGTAATTTTTCTTCGATATTTGTCTATTACGAATTTCCAGGTCCAAAATTGCCCGCAAATTCTCTGTGACATTGATGTCACGTGCGGGGAGTTCCAGATCAACCAGGTCTTCACAATACCTGATGTATGTTTGGAGTCGTTGTCCTGGTAAAACGGAAACCTCCCCTCTAGTCCCAGTTTTTCGGCGCTTTGGAGCCGAAACATATCCCGCCAAACATATCCCATTCCATCTGAGCCAAAATTGTTGAACTTGGACTCGTCTGCGAAGATAACTTCGTCCCAGAAAGATTTTCGCCGTGTTACGTGGTCCTTGGCAAATTTTAGCCTGCATTACTGGTTCTTCTGGCTGATAAATAGCTTTTTACGAGCAACTCGGCCATTAAAGTTGTTTTCCCGCAAAACACGGCTGACAGTTTCTATGGAACATTTTTTGACAATTTCGTTCTCAACTTCAACCGTAAGTTTTGGAGCCCATATTTTTGGGTCATCTTTAATTTTTCGGACAATTCGACTCTCCTTCAGCTCAGTAAATGTCTTATTGGGAGCATTTCGGCCCTTGTCTGCCACCCTATTTTCCCGGACGAAGATTTTAATTATGTACTGGACCGTACTGGGGCTTAGATTAACCATTTTAGCAATCCGCTGACTTTTACCATTTTAGAAATGTGTGAGGACCAATTCCCTCTGCGCGATCGTTGAACGCAGACTCATTTTTCTAATTCAAAGAACTGTTTTTTTCAGTGTGACCGAACCCAGTAATGGCAAAAATAAATTAACTAATACTATGTTCCACACGATATACTAAAAAAATTTACTTTCAATATCTTAATTTAGAAATTACACTTTTTAAAGTTGCTGCAGGAAATGACATAGATAAGGGCAGTATTTTTTGTTTTTATTAGCTTTAAGTGTTATTTAATGGAATTGAAATAAAAATGAAGTCTCCTTATTAGTACTAATATAATACTCTAACACACTGCGTTGAAATTTTTTGGATGTCTCATATAGTTTAGAAGATACACGGCTTCAAAGTTTTCTGGCACCTCTGCACGAAATAAGCTGTGAGCCACTGTATATACTTTATGAGGTCGGAGATGCCTCCTTCGGCCTGTTACATATGTACATTCTCATTTGGCACTAACTTATAATACCCTTGGTACCGGGTATAAAAATTATCTTGCTCTTTCAATGGCAATTCTGGCCGACTCCTAAATCGAATATTTTAATTGCCTGGCGATAGCGTAATAGCCGACAGATTTTAACAATCACAGAGAAGACATTATTTGGATTGAAACACAATACTGATGTCAAGGTTATATGCAAAGGCAGTCATTCAATAGCACAATATACTAAGTATGTATGTACACCTACATATGTATGTATGTAGACTTCTTTTCTCAAATGTTCCAAAGCTTCCAATAAATATGTAAGTAAATTACATATATGTACATACACATACATATGTATTTAGGATAAGTAAATCTTCGCATATCGTCATACATATATACATACATACATACGCATAATCAATTAAACGCATTTCTAATGAATTTGATAGATACATATACATATGTACTAACAGGAAACGCCCACATACTAATAGATACACAGATGTGTATTTAATGTGTATGTGTTTTACGTATATACATTTACCTGTTTTATATTTCCATTCATTTTGTCGTTTATATTGATTTCCTTAATAATTTCTTCAGCCCCGTATTTTTCACTGGTCTTCGGAACCTCGCCAAGTGTCATGATTTTGTAGTCAAGGAGACCTAAAAAATAAACCCACAAAAATAATTAGATACATATAGACATGTATACATACATAATTGTTTTCTCTTTTTTTTTTTTTATATAGTATACACAGATAAGTATGGAACATATAAACGGTTGTACAAGTGTCTTAATATTTTCAAAACAAATTTCCAGCACTAACTATCTACATATGTATATGTTTATTTATGCATATTTAGGTTATAGTGTTTCTACTGTGATAGAATGATGTCATCGGTGAAAGTCTTATTATTAAGAATTTATGAACATCAATCAGTCACAGTTACCACAATTACTCTAGCAATAAGTAAATAAATAAATTTACATAAAATTCTCAAGCGAACGTTTTATTTTACGCGAAAGTAGAGGTGGAGAACTACGTGTGTCATCGATTTTTTTTAAATATCGATGCTAAATCCATATATTTAAAATATCGGTATTGTATAATGTGGCAAAATATATTACTTGTGCATTAATTTTCTTTACTATTTAAAATTACTTGATAATTAGTTACCGGTATAAATTAAATAGGAATTATCTGTCAATTGGATTGACATTGGATGCGTTCACCAGAATTACATGATCACTGAACCTGATGGGTATCTTACGATAGTTCTGCTGACCGCGAACGATCACTGATCATGATGGAAAACAATCTTCCATCATGATCAGCAAACATGGATACAAAATCAGCTGATTGGTGGCGCGAGGCCCGATGATACCGATAGATTTCTGTCACGCACCGACTTACTAAAACAGTTTCTTAAATTTCATTTAATAAATATATGTAAATATTACCAAAAATAAAAAACTATCATAACAAAATGCTCAATTTATCTAAATACAACATTTGTTTTTTAATATCCCTGAACTTAGGATTCGCTTGACAAATTAGAGCAATACCAGCCTACTTCTGCATCGTTGTTTAACATTAAATTAATAAATAATATATTTAAAATAACCCATGAGTTCAATAATTTTATATATTTATTGTTTTAATTTCTTCTTATGTTTATCGATATTTATCGATAATTGCCATAAAGCACTGAACTTTCATGAATTGAGCAACCCCATGGTTGCATTTGTTATTTACCGGCTAATTCGTTTGTGATCGTGAGAAAAAAATTTCAAATTTCAAAAATCTTCAAATTCTTGTAGAGAATGCGAACACTCATTTTTGAAAACACGAAGAGCGAAGCTCTTAACCCTCAAAGGCTACTTTCCATAATAATAGAATAAAAGTAGTCAAATAGTTTTTTTTTTAAGTGAATAAATGCTTCTAAGCTCATATATGTACTTAGAAATAACGTAGAATCTTATGTTTACCTTTAAGCGAAAAAAAAAAACATTTTCAGGAAAGATTTATTTTATAATTTCTTATGATATTCTAAAAAACAGTTATTTTTCCCTGTACAGCATAAATGCAGATTGCATATCGTGCATACGCGTTGCGTTTGTGAAGTTTTACAGTGCATGCAACATCTTTTTCCACTTTTTCGATCCAACCAATGTGGGTTCACTGGTCAAACCGCAAGTCCTATATTGGGTGTTTTGATTTTTGACCATGTTTGAGCTCATGCTGAAAAGGTCGATGTGTGAGTAGAGACTGCATTGCCCGCTCTGTCTACGAGGTTGGTGAATTTATTGCTCGTCCTGACTGAGAGGATGGAGACTGGTTTGCCCATCGCGGTGAAGATGCATTTTTGGTATTGATTGGACGACCCGGTAAGTTTTTGTTTTTATATGTCACCAGTCCTGCGGCTAGTGTTTCACGAAAGTCTGGGAGTGCTATTAATTTTTCTTTTCTCGCGTTCTCTGTTTGGATACGTCTGTGTAAGATATAGGCCTTGGGTGCAGCCATTTCAATCACCTAATACAAAATTCGTGTTGCGGCATCCCGAGTTTTTGCTCTGATATGATAGCGGCCTATTAGGCCTTCCAAGAGGTCTACGCCGCCCATGTAAGCTTTATACTCATGCACAATTTGGGGACAGTCAATTGAAATGTGTCGCTTAGCTTTTCTGTCAAAACGAGCAGCTTTTGCAGTTCCTTCACGAAAAGGCTTGCTGACTTTCCAGAGTACATTGGTTATGTCGACACCATATGAGGACCCAACGTACTAAAAAATACTAAATTGCCTCTTGGCATTTGCTGAAGGCAATTTGTAATTTGGGATACGGTTTAATCGCACCGTGCCAAGGCTATAAATAGCTTTCGCTCTTAGATAAACCATCAAAGGCAGAGATGTATACAAATGATTGAAATAAATTATGTGATTCTTAAAAGTGTCTACGGTTTCTGTTAGGCGCACTACAATGTTGGCAGAAGCACCAAGATCTGGGTGACCGGGTAAGACCACATTATCGCCTGCACCGCTGTAGATTTCAAAGCGGTATGCGTACCCAAATAAATCGCACAATACAAATAACTTGATGCCCCACTTGTGCGGCTTATTTGGCATATACTGACGCAAGTGGCT
>VNKF01001588.1:0-41558 GCA_008044355.1 Drosophila lacteicornis | reverse complement strand
CCGGTGGCTATTCTCGTACAGTTGTTTTATCTCATATGCATTTGTCGCATCCTGCAAACAGGGCAAGCAAATGGTTTTGGGAAAGGAATCGTCTCTAAAAACGGGAAAGCCAGTACACTGGGAAATCATATCCGCAATCGAAATTCTTTTATCTGGGATGCCATCAAAAATATTGGTCATGGGCTCCGACGTTTGCCGACAAACTCGACAGATTTTCCTGAAATTGCAATATCCAAACCACATTATTTCGAAAGGATATCGAGAACTCTCGCTTACACATCCATGTTATAGGGCTTTTTCCTGCGGTGGAATTTATAAAGCGTTTGAGTAATTCATTTATTTTTATTGAAAACACAATTGTTTATTTTGGTTTTTGTTGGCCGCAGAATAGTGTGCCCGCTTCTAGCACGATAAAATATACCACAATGGCTCGTTCATACAGTGGGGGACTAAAGACTACATACGATAAATAATTTTTTTTTAAATTCTATGAATTTTAGAGAAGTAATGATGCAGTCTTGTTTAAAATTTTATTATAATACGCAAATCAAAATTTCTCTATTATTCAACATAAACTTTCAAAGTTATTAACAAAAAAGCGAAATTAGGCAGTGACAAAGAAGAAATGGCTGCTTTTTCGTTTGCCCTCCTATTAAGATAGCCGGAAACGGTTACGTTTTTGATATTTTGAAAGATCTGCAACTATTTCATTTCCTAATCTTAAATGAACATAATTGGTTTAATACGATAAGATATGAATTTATAAAACTGCGATTCAAATATTTTGAAATGCAGGGCCACATAATCAATATGAGTAACCTTGTTATTTTGAGAGGAATTTGAATAATTAATGACATTTCTAAGATCGTTCTTCTGAGTGTAGCCGGAGGTGTCGCTTCAGGTTTGACTTTTGCGAAAAAGACTTTTGGCAATGGGAACAGTTGTGAAGTAGTTCTCCTGTGTGGGTTCGTATGTGTTCCTGAAGATGTCCTTTTTGTGTAAAATACTTCTGGCAATGGGAGCACTTGTAACGTGGATCTCCTATATGGGTTCGGATGTGTTTCTGAAGATTGCTTTGGCTTGAAAAAGACTTCTGGCAATGGGAGCACTCGTAAGGTCGTTCTCCTGTATGGGTTCGGATGTGTTGCTGATGATTGCTTTGGCTTGAAAAAGTCTTCTGGCAATGGGAACACTTGTAAGGTCGCTCTCCTGTGTGTGTTCGTATGTGTACCGTAAGGGCTTGATTTCTCGTATAAGACTTCTGGCAATATGAACATTTGTGCGGATGTTGAACATCCTTAATGGGGCTTACTCCCTTATGATCAATAGAATCATCATATTGTTGAATATCTTTTTGAGCATAATCGTTGAACTCCTCAATTTTTACTTCGATGTCGAACTGATCGACGTCACAGTCGGCAATATCCAAGTGGTCTTCTTCGAATATGTCATCCTCAATTGGCTCGTTCTTCACTTGACCATGGAACTCATCTCTTCCTGATAGTTCTTTCTCTACCGAATCTTGTCCGATTTCTTCCTTTTTCACTTCATACTGAGCCTGTCTAGTTCCCGTTCCCTCGTAGTCAGATATCTCGCAGATTTCTTCCTTTAGTAGGTCCTGACCTACCTTGAGATCCTTTTTAATCTGGCAGAAAACCCGGTGGCTCGTCTCGTATAGTTGCTTTATCTCATATGCATTTGTCGCATCCTGCAAAAAGGCGAACATATGGTTTTGGGAAAAGGATCGCCTCTAAAAACGCGAAAGCCAGTACACTGGGAAATCATATCCGCAATCGAAACTCTTTTATCTGGGATGCCCTCAAAAATATTTGCCATGGGCTCCGACGTTTCCAGACAAACTCGACAGATTTTCCTGAAATTGCAATATCAACGACACATTATTTCGAAAGGATATCGAGTATTTTCGCTTACACATCCATGTTATAGGGCTTTACCCTGCGGTGGGATTTATAAAACGTTTGAGTCCTTCATATGTTTTTGTTGAAAACACAATTGTTTAATTTGGTTTTTTGTTGACCACAGAATAGTGTGCCCGCTTCTAGCACGTTAAAATATACCACTATGGCTCCGTTGTTAAACTAATTAACATTTAATATGTACATATTTCGTTTAGCGATCTGTTGATGAACTGGATATTACACTTCAGGACGATCATAGCTGAAATCTACTCTGTAGATGCTGCCAGGCGGCCACCGCCTCCTCCTACGTTACGAACGTCAGTGCGTTGGCGCTCGTCCTTGTCGCTTCCTAGACGCCCCCTTTCTCTCCAGCTTCTTGTATGACTCTACTTGGGCTTGGCAATAGTCTTCTTAAGCTTGAAAGCGGACAGCCGAGCCCTGTGGACAGAAGTCGTCGGAGGCGGTGCGCCGGGATCCTCTCACTTCTCCCAATATGCCTCATCGTCATTTTCTAACGAAACCGGCGGCGGAGCTTGCACAGGAGCCGGGTCGGTGGCGGATACTCGAAGTTGCCCTTCTTCGCCGGGGGCAGGATCTCCTCCACTTACTCCTCCTTGGGCAGAGCAAGGTGATGTGCGTCCGTGATCATAAGAGACTTGCATAAGAAGAGAAAGGTTGATGAGTCTGCCTCCGAGTTGGTAGAATCCGCGTCTCCAGGCTAAAAGATTCCAGTGGGCTGCAGTGGTCCCTGCAAGTCTTAGGGCTCCTGTCAAGCGGCTGGCTGGCGGAAATCTTTATTGTTACTTAGCCGCAAATAGAAAATAAAGTCTAGCTCTTTAATTTTTAGTCATAGTTAACATTGTTTGAATTTTGAATTAAATTTAATTCGATAAGATTTGAATTTATAAAACTGCGATTCAAATATTTTGAAATGCAGGGCCACATAATCAATATGAGTAACCGTGTTATTTTGAGAGGAATTTGAATAATTAATGACATTTCTAAGATCGTTCTTCTGTGTGAACCCGGAGGTGTCGCTTAAGGCTTGACTTATGCGAAAAAGACTTTTGGCAATGGGAACAGTTGTGAAGTCGTTCTCCTGTGTGGGTTCGGATGTGTTCCTGAAGATGTCCTTGTTGTGTAAAATTCTTCTGGCAATGGGAGCACTCGTAAGGTCGTTCTCGTATGGTCGTATGGGTTCGGATGTGTTTCTGAAGATTGCTTTTGCTTGAAAAAGACTTCTGGCAATGGGAGCACTCGTACGGTCGTTCTCCTGTATGGGTTCGGATGTGTTGCTGAAGCTTAAATTTTTGTGAAAAGGACTTCTGGCAATGGGAACACTTGTAAGGCCGTTCTCCTGTGTGGGTTCGGATGTGTTCCTGAAGATTGCTTTTGCTTGAAAAAGACTTCTGGCAATGGGAGCACTCGTACGGTCGTTCTCCTGTATGGGTTCGGATGTGGTACTGAAGCTTAGATTTATGTGGAAAGGACTTCTGGCAATGGGGACACTTGTAGGGCCGTTCTCCTGTGTGGGTTAGGATGTGACCCTTAAGGTTTCCGATATGTGAGAAAGACATCTGGCAATAGGAACACTTGTAAGGCCGTTCTCCTGTGTGGATTCGGATGTGACACTGCAGAATTGCGTCAGTCGAAAAAGCCTTCTTGCAATGGGTACATTTGTGGGGTGGCTCTTCTCCTGTGTGGGTTAGGAGATGTATCCGAAGATGTTCCTTTTGTGTAAAATTCTTGTCACAATGGGAGCACTCGTAAGGCCGTTCTCCTGTGTGGGTACGCATGTGTCGCTGAAGATGTCCGTTTTGTGTAAAATTCTTGTGGCAATGTGAGCATTCGTAAGGTCGTTCTCCTGTATGGGTTCGAATGTGTTTCTCAAGAGTATCTTTTTGTGGAAATGCCTTCTGGCAATGGGAACACTTGTGAAGTCGTTCTCCTGTGTGGGTTCGGATGTGTTCCTGAAGATATCCGTTTTTTGTAAAATTCTTCTTGCAATGGGTACATTTGTAAGGATTTTCTCCTGTGTGGGTTCGGATGTGTTCCCGAAGATGACTGTTTTGTGTAAAATTCTTCTGGCAATGGGAGCACTCGTAAGGTCGTTCTCCTGTATGGGTACGGATGTGTAGCTGAAGATGACTGTTTTGTGTAAAATTCTTCTGGCAATGTGAGCATTCGTATGGTCGTTCTCCTGTATGGGTTCGAATGTGTTTCTCAAGAGTGTCTTTTTGTGAAAAGGCCTTCTGGCAATGGGAACACTTGTGAAGTCGTTCTCCTGTGTGGCTTCGGATGTGTAGCTTAAGGCCTCGAATTCTCGAAAAAGACTTCTTGCAATGTGGACACTTGTGTGGATGTTGAATATCTTCAATGGAATGTTCCGTCTTATCCTCGTGATCAGTAGTATCCTCATATCGCTGATTATCTTTTTGAGCATATTCGTTGAACTCCTCAGTTTTTACTTGGAAGTCGAATTGATCAACGTCACAGTCGGTAATATCCAAGTGGTCTTCTTCGAATATGTCATCCTCAATTGGCTCGTTCTTCACTTGACCATGGAACTCATCTCTTCCTGATAGTTCTTTCTCTTCCGAATCTTGTCCGATTTCTTCCTTTTTCAGTTCATATTGAGCCTGTCTAGTTCCCGTTCCCTCGTAGTCAGATATTTCGTAGATTTCTTCCTTTAGTAGGTCCTGCCCTTCCTTAAAATCCTTTTCAATCTGGCAGAACACCCGGTGGCTCGTCTCGTATAGTTGTTTTATCTCAAAAGCATTTGTCGCATCCTGCAAACAGGACGAACATATGGTTTTGGAAAACGAATCTCCTCTAGAAACCCGAAAGCCAGTGCACTGGGAAATTATTTCCGCAATCGAAATTCTTTTATCTGGGATGCCATCAAAAATATTGGTCATGGGCTCCGACGTTTCCCGACAAACTCTACAGATTTTCCTAAAATTGCAATATCAAAGCCACATTATTTCGAAAGGATATCAAGTACTCTCGCTTACACATCCATGTTATAGGGCTTTATCCTGCAGTGGGATTTATAAAGTGTTTGAGTCCACTGAAAACACAATTGTTTATTTTGGTTTTTGATGGCCGCAGAATAGTGTGCCCGCTTCTAGCACGTTAAAATATACCATGGCTCGTTCATACAGTGGCGGACTAAAGACTACATACGATAATTTTTTTTTAAGATTCTTTGAATTTTAGAGGAAAAGTAATGATGCAGTCTTGTTTAAAATTAATTATAATTCGCAAATCAAAATTTCTCTATTATTCAACATAAACTTTCAAAGTTATTAGCAAAAAAGCGAAAATAGGCAGTGACAAAAGTGAACATTCGATTCCTTGGATAGCTATTTCTGATATTATTTTTAGCTAAAACGTACTGTATAAACTAACTGCTGTAAACTCCCAGGCTTTTATTTAAATTAATAACGGCGGATGGCTTTTATTTTTATAACTTTTCCTTTTTCTTGATCCGAAAAGTGTCACTAATGTGACCATGTAATACAAAATGAGGTGCTTACACTGCAATAGAAATAAAATTATTCTCTCAAAAGCTCTCTAAGTTTGCATAGCAACGGACAGACAGATGGACATGATCGACGACACGTCTGGATGTTTCCTTCACTGCATTGCAAACTTGTGGTCAAAATTAAATTAACCTTGAGTGGAATAAAATGAACGAAAAGAGCAAAGAGAAGAAATGGCTGCTTTTTCGTTTGCCCGCCTATTAAGATAAGCGGAAACGGTTACGTTTTTGATATTTTGAAAGATCTGCGACTATTAAATTTCCTTATTTTAAATGACAATAATTGGTTTAACACGATAAGATATGAAATTATAAAACTGCGATTCAAATATTTTTAAATGCAGGGCCACATAATCAATATGAGTAACCTTGTTACTTTGAGAAGAATTTGAATAATTAATGACATTTCTAAGATCGTTCTTTTGTGTGTAGCCGGAGGTGACGCTTAAGGTTAGAGTTTTGAGAAAAAGACTTTTGGCAATGGGAACACTTATGAAGTCGTTCTCCTGTGTGGGTTCGTATGTGTTCCTGAAGATGTCCTTGTTGTGTAAAATTTTTCTGGCAATGGGAGCACTCGTAAGGTCGTTCTCCTGTATGGGTTCGGATGTGGTTCTGAAGAGAGTGTTTTAGTGGAAAGGTCTTCTGGCAATGGGAACACTTGTAAGGCCGTTCTCCTGTGTGGGTTAGGATGTGACTCTGAAGAATTGCGTCAGTCGAAAAATAGTTTTTGCAATGGGTGCATTTGTAAGGTCGTTCTCCTGTGTGGGTTCGGATGTGTTCCTGAAGATGTCCTTTTTGTGTAAAATTCTTCTTGCAATGGGTACATTTGTAAGGTCGTTCTCCTGTGTGCGTACGAATGTGTGCCCGAAGATGACTGTTTCGATGAAAAGACTTTTGGCAATGGGAACAGTTGTGAAGTCGATCTCCTGTGTGGGTTCGGATATGCTGCTGAAGAATTCCTTTTTGTGTAAAATTCTTCTGGCAATGGGAGCACTCGTAAGGTCGTTCTCCTGTATGGGTTCGGATGTGTCTCTGAAGAGTGTGTTTTAGTGAAAAGGTCTTCTGGCAATGGGAACACTTGTAAGGCCGTTCTCCTGTGTGGGTTCGTATGTGACCCTTAAGGTTTCCGATATGTGAGAAAGACATTTGGCAATAGGAACACTTGTAAGGCCGTTCTCCTGTGTGGGTTCGGATGTGACACTGCAGAAGTGCGTTAGTCGAAAAAGACTTCTTGCAATGGGTACATTTGTGGGGTGGCTCTTCTCCTGTGTGGGTTCGGATGTGTTCCTGAAGATGTCGGTTTTGTGTAAAATTCTTGTCACAATGGGAGCACTCGTAAGGTCGTTCTCCTGTATGGGTTCGGATGTGTTTCTTAAGCATGGATTTTTGTGGAAAGGCCTTCTGGCAATGGGAACACTTGTGAAGTCGTTCTCCTGTGTGGCTTCGGATGTGTAGCTTAAGGCCTTGAAGTCTTAAAAAAGACTTCTTGCAATGTGGACACTTATGTCGATGTTGAATATCTCCAAGGGAATGTTCCGTCTTATCCTCGTGATCAATAGTATCCTTATATCGCTGATTATCTTTTTGAGCATAATCGTTGAACTCCTCAGTTTTTACTTCAATGTCGAACTGATTGTCACAGTCAAAAATATCACAGTGGTCTTCTTCGAATATGTCTTCTTCGATTGGCTCGTTCTTTACTTGACCATGGAACTCATCTCTTCCTGATAGTTCTTTCTCTACCGAATCTTGTCCGATTTCTTCCTTTTTCAGTTCATATTGAGCCTGTCTAGTTCCCGTTCCCTCGTAGTCAGATATGTCGCAGATTTCTTCCTTTAGTAGGTCCTGCCCTTCCTTAAAATCCTTTTCAATCTGGCAGAACAGCCGGTGGCTTTTCTCGTATAGTTTTTTTATTTCATATGCATTCGTCGCATCCTGCAAACAGGGCAAGCAAATGGTTTTGGGAAAAGAATCGTCTCTAAAAACGGGAAAGCCAGTACACTGGGAAATCATATCCGCAATCGAAATTCTTTTATCTGGGATGCCATCAAAAATATTGGTCATGGGCTCCGACGTTTGCCGACAAACTCGACAGATTTTCCTGAAATTGCAATATCCAAACCACATTATTTCGAAAGGGTTGCGAGTATTCTTGCTTACACATCCATGTTATAGGGCTTTATCCTGCAGTGGGATTTTTAAAGTGTTTGAGTCCACTGAAAACACAATTGTTTATTTTGGTTTTTGTTGGCCGCAGAATAGTGTGCCCGCTTCTAGCACGTTAAAATATACCACAATGTCTCGTTCATACAGTGGGGGACTAAAGACTACATACGATTTTTTTTTTTTTTTTTTAATTCTATGAATTTTAGAGAAGTAATGCAGTCATGTTTAAAATATTATTATAATACGCAAATCAAAATTTCTCTATTAGTCAACATAAACTTTCAAAGTTATTAACAAAAAAGCGAAAATAGGCAGTGACAAAGATAAGCGGAAACGGTTACGTTTTTTATATTTTAAAAGATCTGGAACTATTAAATTTCCTTATTTTAAATGAACATAATAGGTTTTATACGATAAGATATGAATTTATAAAAGTGCGATTCAAACATTTTGAAATGCAGGGCCACATAATCAATATGAGTAACCTTGTTATTTTGAGAGGAATTTGAATAAATAATGACATTTCTAAGATCGTTCTTCTGAGTGTAGCCGGAGGTGTCGCTTCAGGTTTGACTTTTGCGAAAAAGACTTTTGGCAATGGGAACACTTATGAAGTCGTTCTCCTGTGTGGGTTCGGATGTGTTCATGAAGATGTCCTTGTTGTGTAAAATTCTTCTGGCAATGGGAGCACTCGTAAGGTCGTTCTCCTGTATGGGTTCGGGTGTGTTCCAGAAGATGGATTTTGCTTGAAAAAGACTTCTGGCAATGGGAGCACTCGTAAGGTCGTTCTCCTGTATGGGTACGGATGTGTAGCTGAAGATGACTGTTTTGTGTAAAATTCTTCTGGCAATGTGAGCATTCGTATGGTCGTTCTCCTGTATGGGTTCGGATGTGTTTCTGAAGAGTGTCTTTTTGTGAAAAGGCCTTCTGGCAATGGGAACACTTGTAAAGTCGTTCTCCTGTGTGGGTTCGGATGTGTAGCTTAAGGCCTCGAATTCTCAAAAAAGACTTCTTGCAATGTGGACACTTGTGTGGGTGTTGAATATCTCCAAGGGAATGTTCCGTCTTATCCTCGTGATCAATATTATCCTCATATCGCTGAATATCTTTTTGAGCATAATCGTTAAACTCCTCAGTTTTTACTTCGATGTCGAACTGATCGAAGTCACAATCAGAGATATGCATGTCATCTTCGAATATGTCTTCTTCAATTGGCTCGTTCTTCACTTTAACATGGAACTCATCTCTTCCTTTAGCGTTTTTCTCTACCGAATCCTTTCTGGTATTTTCCTGTTTCACTTTATAATAGGTCCTTCTAGTTCCCGTGCCCTCGTAGTCAGATATCTCGCAGATTTCTTCCTGCAGTAGGTCCTGCCCTTCCTTAAAATCCTTTACAATCTGGCAGAAGGCCTGGTGGCTTTTCTCGTATAGTTGTTTTATCTCATATGCATTTGTCGCATCCTGCAAACAGTGCGAGCAGATGGTTTTGGGAAATAAATCTCCTCTAGAAACGTGAAAGCCAGTACACTGGGAAATCATATCCGCAATCGAAATTCTTTTGTCTGGACTGCCATCAAAAATATTGGTCATGAGCTCCGACGTTTCCCGACAAACTCGACAGATTTTCCTGAAATTGCTATAAAAACCACATTACTTTGAAAGGATATTGAATATTCTAGCTTACACATCCATGTTATCTGAATGTATCCTTCAGCTGAGCTTTTTTAAGCGTTTGCGGTCAGTATACCCTATTTTTTTTATTAAAAACACATTTGTTTACTTTGGTTTTTGTTGACCGCAGAATAGTGTGCCCGCTTCTGACAAATTAATATAAACTAACCGTTTTCCCTTCCTCTCAGCGTACGGAGAACGCTGTTTCGAACATTGCCCAACAGAGGGTAGCATTGTGGTGAAGTGTAAATTTAAAATATATTCACCGCTCTAGCCCATATAAAATGTGTCACTAATGCTATGATACACCAGTCTACTTAAGGCTAGTACTAAGATGAACGAAAAAATCCATAAGCGAAAAACTTCATATAAAGCTTAGTACTCACCAGCGCTAAACCCTTAGCTAGCTAAAAGGGTTTCATATTTCTAGTGTGACCGGTTCTATGGTGTTCACCGAAAATCCATACGAAACGGCCAAACGGTCATACTGTCAGCTGTGTTTGTTTTCAATTCAAATTAAACGCGGCCAAACGAACAAATTACTTAAATTATGCTTAAGATCCAGTTGCCGAGTTTTGACCCGAGGGCATCTCGATGTGTCTGGTCTCTTCCGTCTTCTGCTCCACCTCCTTGTCCAGTTGGCCGCTAGTGGGTCTCTCCGCATTGTAGTCGTAGAACACCATTGAAGTGTCGCCCGTGCTTATGCGCATCTAGGGCGGCTGCTTGCCCAATCGGCCCGGGCCATTGCCATTCCCGTTGCCACTTCCCGAGGGCGGGTAGCTCTCATTCTCCTTCTTCTACTCCTCGTATGCTCTGAAGCAGTAGCATTTTGAGTTGGCAGCCAACTAAGAAGAGGATCCCAATAGGGGACTAGTCCATGACTGGTCATGGACTATGTAGCAGGGAATGGAGATAGCTATATCTATAATTTTTAAAATTCTTAATTTTGGCTCTTTTATATTGCTCCAGCAGTGACAGTAGTAGCAGCTACAGGGCCAGGAGCAGCTCATCCTCGTCGGCGCCATCGGGAGCTGGCCCCGGTGCTTTGAAAATCATAATTTAAGTAATTTGTTCGTTTGATTTGCTTATTTCCCTGTAAAATCAAATATTTTAAGACTTCATTTTGATTTAATATTTTTAATATTTTTTTTAAACGTTAATTTCAGATTTGATATTGTGTGTGTGTGTTAGGATGTGAGATGTAAGAGATACGTTTGTTGAAAAAGACTTCTCGCAGTGAGAACACTTGTAACGCCGTTCTCCTGTGTGGGTTTGGATATGCGTCTGAAGAACAAGGTTTCGTGTAAAAGACTTTTCGCAATGGGTACACTTGTAAGGTCGTTCTCCTGTATGGGTTCGGATGTGTACCTCAAGAGTTGCTTTTTTTCCAAACGTTTTTTGGCAGTGGGAACACTTGTATGGTAGTTCTCCTGTGTGGACTCGGATGTGTTGCTGAAGAGTGTAAGATTGTGAAAAAGACTTTTTGCAGTGAGAACACTTGTAAAGTGCTGTGTGGGTTCGGATGTGTAGCTTAAGGCCTTGACTTCCCAAAAAAGACTTCTTGCAATAGGAACACTTGTGACGTCGTTTTTTTGTGTGGGTTCGGAAGTGTTGCTTAAGGTTTTCGAATCGTGAAAAAGACTTTAGGCAATGGGAACATTTGTGCGGATGTTGAATAACTTTTAGAAGGTGTTCTGCCGTTTCCCCAGTATCACCATGATTCGGATCATCTGCTTGAAAATAATCTTTGGGTTCCTCACTTTTTACTTGAAAGTCCACGTGATCGGAAATATGGAGCGGCTCTTCCTCGAATATGTCTTCTTCAATTGGCTCGTTCTTTACTTGACCATGGAACTCATCTCTCCCTATTCCGTTTTTCTCTACCGAATCCTTTCCGATTTTTTCCGTTTTCACTTCATACTGAGCCTGTCTAGTTCCCGTTCCCTCGTAGTCAGATATCTGGCAGATTTCTTCCTTCAGTAGGTCCTGCCCTTCCTTGAGATCCTTTTCAATCTGGCAGAACACCCTATGGCTCGTCTCGTACAATTGTTTTATCTCATATGCATTTCTCGCATCCTGCTTACATGGCGAACATATGGTTTTGGGAAACGAATCGTCTCTGGAAACGCGAAAGCCAGTGCAGTGGGAAATCATTTCCGCAATCGTAATTCTTCTATCTGGAATGCCATCAAAAATATTGGTCATGGGCTCCGACGTTTCCCGACATACTCGACAGATTTTCCTGAAATTGCAATATTTAAACCAATTCATTTCGAAAGCATATCGAGTTCTCTCTTACACATCCATGTTTTTAGGGCTTTATCCTGCAGTTTATAGGCAGTATTCTATTTATTTGTATTAAAAAACTGAATTGTTTACTTTGGTTTTTGTTGACCGCGGAATTGTGTGCCCGCTGTTAGCACGTTCAAATATACCACAAAGGCTCCGTTCCAACATACAGTGGCGGACAAAAGTCTACATACGAACCATTTTTTATAAATTTATTTTATAACTGGTTTTATCTATTTTTAAAGAAAAGTAATGCTACAGTCTTGTTTCAAATATAATAATTATACGGAAACCAACATTTCTTTCAATATTAATATTTATATTCATTATAAACTTTCAAATTTATTATTAACAAAAACGCAAAAAGTGTGGACAAAAATAAACATACGATTCCTTTGTTAATTGTTTCTGATATAATTTTTAGCTAAAACATAATGTATACTATTCTGAAAGTTTCAATCGTCGATTTTAGTACGGCTTCACTTACGTAGTTTAATTACGTCTGGTTCGCTTAAGTGTGACCACCCATCGCGGAGGGGAAAATCTGCTAATTAAAAAACTAAAAATTAAAGATTTTTAAAAACATAGCAAAGCGGTCACTCTTGGTTATTCTTTGCTCTGTACGTCACGTTAGTAATTTTCATTTTTGCTGAAATCACATTTAAAATTATATTTCAAAGCGACTAACGTGTGCAAAAGGTGAGTTCCAATTCGGAAAACTTTTTTTGGTTAAAAAAACAACGCGTTGAAATTAATATTTCGTGTTTTCTCGAAATACATGTAAACCGGTGTGGCGAAAAAACAAGATGGCGGAGGGTACGCCGGCACCGGCTCCTCTTTTTTTCTGCGCGCATTTTTGCTTTTTTCACATGTAAATGTAACTCGGTTACTCACGCGTTCCCTTTTCTCCCGGCAGCATTTACACTTGAATTAATATCCAGGGTCACACAGATAACCAACAACAACACAGAAATGGCCGATAACGACGATCTTCTCGATTACGAGGATGAGGAGCAGACTGAGACCACTGCGGTTGAGACACAGGAGGCGCCCAAGAAGGATGTCAAGGGCACCTACGTTTCCATTCACAGCTCCGGCTTTCGTGACTTCTTGCTGAAGCCTGAGATCCTCCGTGCAATCGTTGACTGCGGCTTCGAGCATCCCTCGGAGGGTGAGTACGGCTTTCTGCTAATTGGAGGTACAGTCGCACAACTAATGCTGTCATTGTTATTGCCAATTGCAGTTCAGCACGAGTGCATTCCGCAGGCCGTTTTGGGAATGGACATTCTCTGTCAGGCCAAGTCGGGCATGGGTAAGACGGCTGTCTTTGTGCTGGCCACACTCCAGCAACTGGAGCCGTCTGACAACAACACCTGCCACGTCCTGGTTATGTGCCACACCCGCGAGCTGGCCTTTCAGATTAGCAAGGAGTATGAGCGTTTCTCCAAATACATGCCAACAGTCAAGGTAAGTCTATCGTTTTCTATGAGAACTATGTTAAGTATAACTAACACAATTATGCCTTCTTATCTTCATAGGTGGCAGTCTTCTTTGGTGGACTTGCCATTCAAAAGGACGAGGAGACCCTCAAGAGCGGCACTCCGCACATTGTGGTGGGAACTCCTGGCCGAATTCTGGCTTTGATTCGCAACAAGAAACTCAATCTGAAGAATTTGAAGCACTTTGTTCTGGACGAGTGCGACAAGATGCTGGAGCAGCTGGGTAGGTTTCCTTGGGCCCCCTGAACCATGTAAAGTAAGCTCTAATTATCCAAATTATTATAAATTTCAGACATGCGTCGTGACGTTCAAGAGATTTTCCGTAGTACACCGCACGGAAAGCAAGTGATGATGTTCTCTGCCACATTGAGCAAGGACATTCGTCCCGTTTGCAAAAAGTTCATGCAAGATGTAAATATCAACGTGTTTATAACCAAAATGCTCGTACTTCTCCACCTCGCATCCACCGCTATCACGACAATTAGTCATTATTTTGTTAACGTCATCGGTCGGATATATCGACCTCAATTCCCATGTAATAAGCCAGCCACCATCTTGCAAATGGTTAATCGTGTAAAGCCAAAACCCGTCCAGTGCTCCAGTGCTCTGCGAGCGTAACCCGAATCGAGAACGCGCTAGTTGATGACTGCCAGACACCATTTTCTAAATGGTTAAACGCGTGAAAGTAAATCGTAGCGAAAGCATAAACCACTTCTAACCGCTGAACCAATCAATCACAATCGAAATGATTTAACAAACCGCCGAAACGTTCGAAATACACAATCACAAAAATAAATCTACAAAAAGCAGGAAAAACACATCGCCGACCCGACTGTCCGCCGCTGAGGCAAGGCCATTGCCTCCATCCAATCCTTAACGAATGCGATGCGTGCCGCTCATCTCTGCCGAGCGTTTGACGATCGTCGATCCTAATGAGCAGTTCAGAGAGTCTAGTTGACGATGAGATGTGGTGGTAGCGTGGCCTGGCCGTATGTAGAAAATTCTAAACATATATTGTTGTATGTTCCGAGGCGAGCCTAGACTTAGTTCGATTCCCGTTCCTGTTATCCCCCTTCTAACTGTTCCCTTTCAAATGCGCCCCCCTTCTATTTCCGATATCTAGCCCATGGAGGTGTACGTGGACGATGAGGCCAAGCTGACCCTGCACGGCCTCCAGCAGCACTATGTGAACCTCAAAGAGAACGAGAAGAACAAGAAGTTGTTTGAGCTGCTCGATGTGCTCGAGTTCAATCAGGTAAATCAATGAAATCCCACGACCAAGGCCCAAGGTTACCCATCATCCCATCATTTCAGGTGGTAATCTTCGTCAAGTCTGTGCAGCGCTGCACGGCCTTGGCCCAGCTGCTGACGGAGCAGAACTTCCCCGCCATTGGCATTCATCGCGGCATGAGCCAGGAGGAGCGCTTGAACCGCTATCAGCAGTTCAAGGATTTCCAGAAGCGCATTTTGGTGGCCACCAACCTCTTTGGCCGTGGCATGGACATTGAGCGCGTCAACATTGTCTTCAACTACGATATGCCCGAGGACTCTGACACCTATTTGCATCGCGTGGCCCGTGCCGGTCGCTTTGGCACCAAGGGACTGGCCATCACATTTGTTTCGGACGAGAACGATGCCAAGATACTTAATGAAGTACAGGATCGTTTCGATGTGAACATAAGCGAGCTGCCGGCCGAGATTGATCTCTCCACATACAGTGAGTTCTCAGTATCTTGTTCTTGTGTATTTTAAATTTCTAATTTAAATCATTCTTTTTTACTTTTTCAGTTGAGGGACGCTAGAGCTCGAAAGTGCAGGGTCAGAACCAGACGAGGATGCACTTTGAATAGATACAAAACTCTTTTTACATAACAACCCTACTTTATAACTAAATAAAAAAATCATTCAGACAATGTGTTGACATACAAAAGTCGATGAATGTTTTTAGATTTATTAAGGAATTGAACTGGGAAGGAGTGTGATGTAAATAAGCTTTATATCAGGGGTGCCCAAATGGTGCTTATGGCAGAGCAACTCATCAATACGCACAAATACATAGAAGGAAATGTTTTTTTTTAACTTACTGCACTGAAAAAAATTGTAGTATCTGTGAAGCCATGATTAGAAGTGTAATGCCTTTAAAAATTAAACTATTATACCCTTGCAGAGGGTATTATAATTTTGACCAGATGTTTGCAACGCAGTGAAGGAGGCATCTCCGACCCCATAAAGTATATATATTCTTGATCAACATCACCAGCCGAGTCGATCTAGCCATGTCAGTCTGTCTGTCCGTATGTCGGTTTCTACGCGAACTAGTCTCAGTTTTTGAGCTATCGAGCTGAAATTTTCAGTATAGTCTTATTTCTTTAGCACGCAGTATATATGTCGGAACGACCGAAATCGGACTACTATATCCTATAGCTGCCATAGGAATGATGGCGAAATTAATGTAAAAAAAATTTTAACTTCTCTGTATAAAATTTGATAAATTTTGAGATATAGCAGTTTTGTATGCTTCTAGAATTACGGTTTTAATTTCATTAAGATCGGACCAGTATATCATATAGCTGCCATAGAAGCGATCCGTCGATTTATTTGAAAATGTAAAATTCTACATGTAAAATGTAAAATTTTCAAAATTTGATGTTTTTTCAACATTACTAAAGAGGTTCGATTTTCAATGATCAAATTGCAGACTGCAAGGGTATACCAACTTCGGTTTACCGAAGTTAGCTTTCTTTCTCGTTTTTTTTCAAGTTTCTGCACTGAAAAGAATTGTAGTATCTGTGAAGCTATGAAGCCATGAAAATTAAACTTTTTATTAGCTACTAATATGGTAAAGCAAACAATACATTGGAGCTCACAAAAACAAATTTCACTAAAAAAAAAATTTGTCTGCGGTGTACGAAAAGTACGACTGATTTCTTGCAATGTAGATTGTGCAAAGATCCTACAACAATTTACATTCGGATTAGCGAGTTAACGGTAAAGCCTATGGAAGTGTTGTTGCCCAGCTCAACGAAGGCGCGGAGAACGAAGAGAACACGAAAAATTGTTAGTGTAGCCTGCTTTGTCAATGGAAGAGCAAGAGCAATTGCAAAAACAAAATGAGCTTGATGAGCAATGGCTTGGTCTTCAAGGCTTTTATATACCCTATTAGGAGTATACTAATAACTCTTATTACAAATCCCAGGAACTCGCTTTATCTGCGTGTTTTCCCTGAATTGGTTGAATTGGTAAACCGGAACCCCCTGGATAGTTCAGTGTGTCCGTTTCAGGACATGCGCAATGGATCGGCGCTTCCGGCAGCTGCATTGTGGACGGAAAAGGGGAAGAAGGTATGGGGGGGTCGTAGGGGTTGTCCAAAAGGAGAAACAGGAGGCGAAAAACAATGTGAGAAAATGCACGCGTGCGAAAATGCTGCTGAAAAAGTACGTGAAAACGCGACGTAAGGTCAAGATCCTGCTCCTCTTTGCCATCATCGGCCTGCTGGTGATCACCATCATAGTGCTAGGCTCCACTGGACGCAATGCGGCCATCGAACTGCTGCTCGACGAGCGATTCATTGCCCGTGCCTACAGGGGGCCCGGGGGGGATCAGACGCCAGCGGAGAAGCCAGCGGTGGCGGCGGCGGCGGCAGTATCCCTGCTCCAGCCCCAACGAGACCACGGCGGAGTGATTGTGCCCGAGAAGTACGATGAGCAGAAGATCAAGGCGCGCATCATCCAGAGCAAGATGGATCTGATGAAGCAGCAGCAGCAGCGGGACCACGAGGCCGAACAATCGGTATAGAAAACTGAAAACCTCACCAAACATAGCACTTGTATCATTACAAATCCCACCTTTTTAGACAAGAACCACTTTGGATGTGGTGACCACGGCTGTGCACATTTTCTACACCGCCCCCGTTCCCTGGTACAAGTCCAAGAAGCCACCTCCCCCGCCTGCGGAGCACCCGAACGATGTGCCACTCACAACTCCGCGGCCAGTCCGGATCCTCAACACGGCCTTCTATCCGGCCCTCGGGCTGTACAAGCCCAGTAACTCGCTGCTGTCCCAGCATTTCGAGAACATCCGGAGCTGTGGCGTGGGCGTGCTCATCCTGAGCTTTGTGGGCGGCAAGGCGACGGAGGCGGCGCTAATCCATCAGATACTGGAACTGGCACCGCAGCACAATCTCAGCGTGACCTTCGAGCTGAGTGCGGCGGGCAATCAGAGCGTGGAGTATGTGCGTCAGCAGCTGCAGGAGATCGCTGCCTATGCCCGTCTTCCCGGCTTCTACCGGGTGTGGAGTCAGTCGCGAGGTGTCTCCCTGCCCGTGCTCTACGTGAGCAATGCCTACAAGCTGAGTGATAGCCTGGGCAGGCTGCTGTGCCGAACGCCATCGCTGGTGGAACCAGACGGCCTGCGGAGGGTTCTGGATGCCTTCTTCATAGGGCACATCAGGTGAGTCTAAACCTGTGGTTAAGCCTTCTCAACTATTATTATACCCGGTACCCATAGGGTACAAGGGTACTATAAGTTAGTGCCAACCGAGAATGTATATAACAGGCAGAAGGAGAAATCTCCGACCCTATAAAGTATATACATACATATATTCTTGATCAGCGTCACCGTCCGTCTGTCCGTCTGTCTGTCCGTGTGAAACAACAGATCTCAGAGACTATAAGAGCTAGAGTTGCCAAATTTTGTGACAACATTGGAATTTGTTGCACGCAGATCAAGTTTGTTTTAAAGTTTGGCCACGCCCACTTCCGCCCCTGAAAATCATAAAAACCTTATATTAGCTATATGCGTGATTTTCGGCGTAAAGTTAATAGATAGAATAAATTAATAAAATAGAGACGGACGTTTTCTGAAAACTTCAATAAAATCGGATGATAAACATGGAAGATATTAGCAATAGGGTTAGAATTTTAACACACCGCCCTAAGGCACTGCTGTTGCAAGCTGTAGGCGACAGGTGGCGCATTCGAGCCTTGGCCGTGCGATCTATAGGCGCCAATGTATGTATGTACAATGTAGTGTATGTACATTTTTAAATTGCCTTTTAGTGTGAAGCGCAAACGTTTAGGTACCGGGTATCTCACAGTCGAGCACAGTCGACTGTAGCTTTCTTACTTGTTGCTTGTAACCTAGACTCAAGAGTCACGCGGATGTCCTGCGACGGTTGTGCTTCGATGGCTTCTACAGTAAGTTGCCCAGCAATGGCGCTGTCTTTGCCAGCACCTGGAAGAACTGGTCGTATCTGAAGTCGTTTGCCTTGTCCTACAAGATGCTGTTTGTGCCCACAGTGGGCCCGGGATTTGCGGAGAGAAACAAGTTTCCGCGACATGGCGACATCCAGAGGCATCGCAGCAATGGCAGGGTGAGTTCAAGGTTCGCTTGAGACCTGGAAGGAGTAACTAGAATCAATCATAATTTTCAGTACTATGGCGTAGCCTGGCGAACGGCCATCCTCAACCATGTGGGCTTCATAAACATTGCCAGCTACAACAACTGGCCGGACGGCAGCCAAATCGAGGAGGTTATGCCGCGTGCCGGCTTCCTGGACTACAATCCCGGCTCGCGCACCAAGTATCTCGATCTCACGGCCCACTGGGTGGGTAACTTTCTGAAGACGCGCCAGGAGGCGGCGGCAGCAGCTGCGCCAGCTTCGCCCCAGAACTGCTACGAGCTGCTGAACGGGACAATTTGCTAAGAGCTAACACTTCCAAAGCGGAGGAGATAATCCTAGTTACTTTAGAGAAGCAATAGCAACAATTGCAGGCCACATACAATTACTTTCTACGGTTAACCAGAGTCTTCTGCTACACATATATATACACTACCTATATATATATAGATATATATCGTTTTTTGATAGTGATATTTTATAACAATTCTGAATAATTCGAACAAAAATCAAAAGAATGATAACGTCGAGTCTTTTTTTGCAAAGAATCTTCCATTTCTTGCAAAAGAAACCCTCGAGAAATCGAAAATAAAACGCAAAGAAAGCAATTAAAATTAATATCAATTAATAATGAGTAATTCTAGAGCCAGACGTACTTTTCTATTATTAAATCTATAATACTAGTTTTCAATTATTGTAGTTATTATATAGAGGAGAACAATATATCATAACTTAATGCCATGCCATATTATGTAGACACCAAAGGAAATTATCGTATGTTATAACGGATATAAACTAAACTTGAACACTTGTTGAACGATTGGTACTTGAACAAATTTTAACTTTATTACCAGTACATGAATAATATATGAATCATTTATCTAAGCTTTAATAGTTTAGTGCCAAAAAAATAAGCAATTGTTTTATTAAGAAGTATTTAAGGGGAGTGAGTCAAATTTTATTCTTGTCAGAATTAAATGCTCTTAGTTTTGAACCTAAGTTTCTGATAGAAAAGTTCTCTTTTTATTTTTTAGGTGGGTCGGAGTTGAATTTTTTTCCTGGAAAAGAATTTTTTTTTTTTTCAAAACTGAATTACATTTTTTCGTCTTTATGTCTTTTGAGTTTCAAATAGAAGGTACATTTATAATGAATACAAACAATTTTAGTTTTTTGGTTTCCGCCACGAATTACAAGTTCTATCGTGCCCATAACCGGGAAAACCTGAAGGCGCTGCGGCAAATGCTCCATTAGACCACCATTTTGTAAAATTTTTGCATACAAAAAATGTGTGTAACATCTTTAATACCCCCTTTAAATATATCCCAAGTTCCAAGATAATAGCTCTATTTTTTCTTAAAAAAAAAATCACGAAAAATGGCTACATTTCGACCGTTTATTTTATTTTGAAAGCTAGTTACTCAGACACGCGAAAAGTTTTCCTAAGCATTGAGTCAAAACCCTCTCGCTCTATCGCACCGCTTAGGAACACTTTTCGCGTGTCTGAGTACGAAGCTTCAACGGAACAAAGAGACTTTCCCAACACTGGTTTGCTCAATTTTGACAGACTGACTGCCTGGCAACTCTGTTCGATTTTGACACAATCAAAAAGCTGTCAGAAGCTGAATAAGATTTTATTAGGAAAGAACGAAAGAAGATAAATATTTTCCAAGGACATGTCTCAAACGCCGAAAAGGACCCCACGGACCCCGGCCAAGGGCAAGGGCCGAAGCCAACCGACGGTTAAGGGATGCTGCTGCAAGCGGTCGCAGTGCATCAAGAACTACTGCGATTGCTATCAATCCATGATGGTTTGCACCCAGTTTTGTCGCTGTGTCGGTGGGTTCAATTCCCTGCCCCATTGTAGCCGTAGCCTAATGACTTCCCATCTCTCTCTCTTCGTCAGGTTGCCGGAACACCGAGGAGCGCATGGCCGTGGAGCCTCGCACTCCGTCCAGGAACTCCAGTGCCGCAAAACGGGATCGAGCGGCTGCAATGAGTGCCAAGGCAGCAGCAGCGGCTGCCAGGGAGGGCATCAATGTCCAAGTGGCGCCGCCCATTACCAAAATTGTGCCTGTTCAGCAACCGGCCATTCCCCAAATAAATATCATTCGAATGGCACCGGATGCCTTTACTGTCGTCGTGCCCAGAGTGCCGTCGCCCGAATTAATGCCGCCGCCGCCGCCACCACCGCCGGTGGTAGTTAATGAAATCGTTGAGGTTGCCAGCGTGGAGGCTACCAGCGATCCTGTCGAGGCTCTGTCGCCTGAGCCAGAGGAGCCAGAGATGATTCAAGTGGATGCCGTATTTCACAAGACCTACAACCTCTTTGTGCAGACAATCAATGAAGCCCTGCTGGAATGTGTCCTCGTACGGGCCATCGAGGCTGAGCAGCTGCGATTAAACCCCACCGAGATGGGCCGCATTGTCCTCGCTGAATTCGAACAGACCTACAAGGAGGTCCTGCAGAAAATCACTACAATATAATAGCTCAGCAATATTCATTTCATTAAACTGATCATTAAACTCATTTCATTGTAAACTTTTCACCTAAGCCCTAAATATATTCGAGTGCTAATTAATTTTAGTGATTGTAAACTCATTTGTGTGGATCTTTCTCGTGCGCCCGTAGCCAGGAGAACCTTTTCGTATACTACCAATCGGGCGGCTGGAAGATCAGCTCCGTCACCAGCATGTCGCAGCTGGTTGTTTTTTGCTCCAAGTGAGATCCTGCTGCTGGTGTGGCTTTGTGCCGCTCCAGCGGCAACTCATTATCACTGTCACTGTCCTCTTCGCCAGCCTCCTCTTCGTCCTCGTCGTCGTCGTCGTCCTCTAAGCGTTTTCGCCTCTTTCGCCCATCCCTGGACCCCTTGCCGGAGCGGTACTTCTGCCAAAAGTGTGCCGGCTGGGCAAAGTCAATGTAATGGGGAAATCTCATGGCCAGGGCGCGGCAGAAATTATCGAAGGAATGCCGCAGCTGGGGGTTCATAACGGACTTGAGGTTGCGATGGGTTTCCTCCACGTAGCGAAGGCAGCGTTCCAATTGCTTGAGCTGTCAGGAGGAAGGTAAAAAACTTTCCTAAAGTAAAACTGATAATAACTTACAGCATCCTCGGACGAATCCGACTTGCGGGCCCTTCCCCTGCCTGAGCCTTGGGCTGTGGAAGTACTAGCTACTGGGTTGGCTGCCGGAGCCTCCATTATCTCATCCTCACCCTCGTCGCTATGATCACCCTCGCCCCGCGAGCTCTTCTCCTTGCCCTTGCCTTTGGTGCGAAAGCAAATGCGACGCATGATAAAGAGCATGTCCTGGACCACGGCCAGGGCGCCAGGAGTGTTCATAAAGGCCTCATCCTTGGTTTTCTCTAGAAAATAAACTTAAGTTACTGAAGAAAGGGATTTGAATCTCAGCAGTCGCACCTGCCAGGAGCTTGAGCTGCCCAAAGTACAGCAGCAGCGTGTTCTCCTCCACCGAGGACATGATGTGATTGTAGAGCAGCCTACGATTCCTCAGCATTTCCGCACCCTTCAGCGGCGACCTGTAGCTGTCATCCGTTCGCACGCCGCGCAAGCTGGCCAGTCCGTTCAGGTCAAAGGGGCACTCCTTGAGGCAATGGTCGAAGAGCTGCTTCTGGAACAGCCGCCGGTAGCGAATGAAGAAGGCATCTGCCTCGCGGGCCACCTCGGCACTCTCGTCCACCAGCGAGGCCAGCATGGATATGAGAATGGGTCCCTTTAGCTTGATGTTCCCCGACAGGATGATGTCCTTCACGCACCGGAAGGTGCGCACTCGGGTCATGGCGAACTTTGAGTGCAGCTTGGCCAGAATGCACTGGATGTTGCTCTCCAGGATCGAGGGGTGCTTCTTGCCCAGATCGTTCAGCACCACCAGCGTGGTATTGATGATCTGCGGCCTGTCATTCTTGGTGAGGATGATGCGGTACAGCTTCGAGGCTCGGTTGGCCAGGCGAATCTCCCGCAGACTCAGGCGTCCCGCTATCACAATCATCCAGTTGGTCATCCGCTCGTTCTCCGTGTCAAACTGGGACTCACTCAGCTTGGTGCACTCCTGCAGGTACTTGAACACGAGATCCACAATCCTGTTGTCCGCGTCCATGGGCAGCATCACGATTATCTCCGTGTAGGCGCCCAGCAGACACTGCAGGCGTATGTGCTCGTCCTGGAAGTTCTCGGCACTCGCCTGTATCCCCTCCGTCAGATCCTCCAGCAACTTGAGCTGCCAATCGGGCGGATCGGTGTCAATCGACGGAGCTTGGCTAACGGACAGGTGATGGATCTGGTTGAGCAAATTCACGGCCGTCGAGATGAGGGAGAGCCAAATGCTGCCCGTTCTGAGGGCCGTGAGGAGGCGCTGGAAGAGCTGATTCAGCGCTGGCTTCGAGAAGTTCCTCAGGCAGCCAATGATGAGCTGCAGGGCGAGCGACTGATTCGACTGCATGTTGAACGAAGACAGGCCGTTGAAGATGCCAATCAGGGCATCCATATTGTTGGTAATCCGGCTGGACAGCAGCAGCAGCAAGCCCCAGGCATCGGTGGCCATGGAGGTGGACAAATGCGAGATGACAACGTTCACCAGCTTGGGCCTAGGCAGGGGGGTTAAGGAATTGATATGAATATTTAAGAATTAGTTTCCTTACGTGACAAAGGTCTCCCTCTCCAGGAGAACAGCAAATCTCTCCTGCAGATAGGCTCGGGGCTGGGTGATCAAAAGCGTATTGATTATGCGCCAGGGCATAAAGTGCTTGGCTGCATTCGAGTACTCCAGGGGCTGAATGTTCTTCAAGACTATCCGATCGAAGCTCTGAAAATTAAGGATCAACCAGGATTGAAAGATACAACAAAAGCAGACCCCTCACCTGAACGGCCAGCTTTTGCAGGGCCACATCCTCGTCGCTCATCAGGCACGCCCAGATCCGGCAGTACACGCAAATCAAAGCGAAGCAATTGGAAAACGTCTCCAGCAGGGTTTCGAGTAACTCCAGCGCCGACTTCCGCACCGAGGCCAGCCGATCCACGGCCAGCAGAGAGATCTCCCTCACGAAATTCGTGTTGTAGATAATGAGCGGGTTGATCAGCACCAATCTCTCGAGCAGAGCAATGCCAGCAGTTCGGGCCAGGCCATTATCCGCGGCCAGGAATCGCTGATACACCATTTGCGGCACATTCTTGACCTCCGCCTCCAGCTGCTCGTGACCCTCAAAGCTAAAGGCGTACTGCACTATGCCCGGCTTCTCGAAACGCAGCTCATGCTGTTCCGCCGACGGCTCTGTCAGTTCCTCCACTTCCGCATCCTCGAACTGCACAAATCGTATGCTCTCATCGAGAATTTTAGTGGTCATGGGAGAGCCCTGTTTGAGCGCCAGGATGAGCACCTGACACGCCTTCCTGCGGACCGTGAAGTTCCTGTCGTTGAGGCACCGCATCACCTCCCTCAGCAGGGGCACTTCCCTGGGCACCTTGGACACATCGTGCCGGAAAATGCTCCACTCCACCTCGCTCTGTTGCAGCAGGATCCGTTCGATCAGATCCAGGGCACGCGTTTGAATCCCCACTGCATCGTCGGCTCTGACCGCTTCCAGGACATAGTCCGCACTGGATTTATTGCATTTGGCGTAGAGAACTCGATCGTATTTGGCCGCATAGCCAATGGCCACCTTCTCATCGTTGCTCTTCCACTGGAAACAAGCTGTGCTGAACATTTGTGGATTGTGGATGGGGTTCTGGTTGCTTACCGCCTTGATGGGATTGGAGACCACGCACTCAATGTAGAAGTGCAGGATTCGGGCCAGGATCTCTGGGTACTTCTCGATCAGCTGAATAAACCAATCCGATATGTGTTCTCCGCTCTGCATCGCCCCTCCGCGACGCCCGGCACCGATGCTCTGGGGACTGTCCGTGTACACGTGCATGGGAAAGGTCTGGCGCATGATCAGGTGAAGGGTCTCATAGACATCGCCATTATGCTCGTTGGCTATTTCGCCGAACAGCTCGTAACACTTGGCGTGCAGGGCAGGTGCACCTTAAAAATACAGTTTAAAAATACGTTAGAAACAAGCAGAGTGGCCACCCCACAAAGATCAAGCGATCCGGCAGCCCTGTCTTCTGGTCCAAAAAAAACTCTGGCCACACTGGAACGCACGGCAAGCGAAAATAACGAAATAATTGTGTAAATCAAGCTAAAAGTATTGCCAATTACAGCACACCACATGTTGGGCTTTCTGAGGATCCAGGGCCAGGGACAGCTGCGCATCCTGGCCACCAAAACGGCCAGCAATCTGACCCTGACCACAAACCGATGCGAGTCCACCAAGTCGCCGGCTGCGGAGCACTTTGATATAATCATTGGCGGCGGCGGTCTAGTTGGAACCACCTTGGCCGCCGCCTTGGCCAAGAATGCTACTCTGGCGGACAAGAAAGTGCTCCTGCTCGAGGGTGCTCCCGCATTCAAGGGCTTCGATCCGGCGGGTCCCTACCAGAACCGCGTGTCCGCCATCAACAGCAACTCCATCGAGCTGTTCAAGTCCATAGATGCCTGGTCGCACATCGAGGCCGCGCGGTGCAAGCCCGTCAAGCAGATGCAGGTGTGGGAGTCCAACACGGAAGCCCTGATCCAGTTCCAGCACGACAACTTTGCCAGCGATGTGGCGTGCATCATTGAGAACGATCTGATCCTGGATGCGGTCTATGCGCGCGTAAAGGAGGCTTCCAATGTGGAAATCCTGAACCAGGCAAGGATCCAGTGCGTCCGCCTGCCCAAGGACACAAATACCCCTCACTCTGAGCTTCAGTTGCAGGATGGACGCACCTTTTCCTGCGACCTCCTCATCGGAGCCGATGGCGCCAACTCTGTGGTGCGCAAGGAGATGAACGTGGATGTTTTCGCGCTGAACTACGAGCGGATGGGTCTGGTGGCCACCCTGGAGCTGGGCGAAGACGCCTGCGACAACTCGGTGGCCTGGCAGAGATTCCTGCCCAACGGACCGGTGGCCCTGCTGCCCCTAACCGACCGCCTTAGTTCCCTGGTCTGGAGCACCACCAACGAGCAGGCCAAGAAGTTGCAGTCGCTTCCCGCTGCTGACTTCGTGGATGCCCTCAACGAGGCCTTCTGCCGGCAGTATCCGCGCGTGGAGCTGGCCGACAAGGCTGTGCAGGCCCTGAACTCCTTCTTCGGACACAACGCCAGCCAGCACCAGGTGCAGTATCCGCCGCGAGTGTGTGGCGTCCAAGAGAAGTCGCGGGCCACCTTCCCGCTGGGATTCCTGCACGCCTCCTCGTACGTTTGCAGTGGAGCAGCCCTCGTGGGCGATGCCGCCCATCGCGTGCATCCTCTGGCCGGCCAGGGCGTAAATCTGGGCTTTAGCGATGTGCGGTATCTGGTAGAATCCCTGGCAGCCGGCGCCTATGCCGGATTCAAGCTGGGCGACAAGCAGCATCTCGTCAAGTACGAGCGAAAGTGTCTGGCCAAGAATGTGCCCATCATGCTGGGCGTGCACGGACTCCACACGCTCTACTCGACGCAGCTCAGTCCGGTGGTCTTGCTGAGGAGTCTGGGCCTGCAGCTCACGCAGAATCTGCCGCCCATCAAGAACTTGTTTATGCGGGGAGCGATGGGTCAGTGAACGACAATAAATGGTTGAAAATAAGGGAAAGTTAAAGCTTAAGAGTTGAGAGTTTATAGAGGAATAAAGTGAGTTTATATCGATGGGTTTAAAACCTACTTAATGGCTATGTCAATGGCTTGGATACTAGCTATAATCTTTAAGATAAGGGCTAAGGGGTTGTGCAACTTGATTGATTGTGAACTGATTGAATTTCAGATCTATTATGGTGAAGCTTGGAACTTGGAACATGGCTGGGCATCAAACTTCAAGGTGGGAGCCTAAAAACGAGAACTATTCGAACTAGTTCTGACAAAACATCGAAGCACTATCGATACTATCGATTTTTTAAACCAATTGTTTTGAGTATTCAGGCGTTGCCATTTTTAAAAAGAAATATTGCTACAAAAGTATACGGAATTGACCGATAAGACTCAATTTTAAGACTCAATTTAACATCATGAAGATTCTCTCTCGAATGTTGTAAATATTTGGTTATAGTTCTGTTTAAGATAAAAGATTTATCTTATATTGCAGATCATGATTGGAAATGATTCCCTTAAAGACGGAATCGTTTAAGTAAGAAAATGGCATTTCTCAAGGCTTCAACTGCCGATAATATGATATAATTCAAAGTGGAAGCCTAAAATTAAAAACTACGAGAGTTAAAAACTCTCAAAGACTTTGCTTTTCTTAAGACTTGACTCTGCGCTTCTAGAAATCAATATTTCTAATTTAGGAACCTTTTCTATACACAAATAAATCAATCAAACTTTGGCACAACACACGTTAGCCCAAGGAAATAAAACTTAAATCTATTATTCGATAATTAGTTTGGTGGATTTGGATTTGTGTGTGGATTGAAGGCACATTTGGCATTTGGCGAAATTATCCCTAAGTTAGTAAACTAAGTAAGTAAAAGTAACAAAATTTGGCATGGAACTTAGAGCTCCTGGTGGCTCTTGGTCAAACTCTCGCCCAGCTTTGGCGGCTGCTGCTGCTGATCGATCACGCACTCCTTCTCCACCTCATTTGGGGCGAAATCCTGCTCCCGATCGCTCTTCAATCGCGCCTCCCCCTCGTCACTCTCCTCCACGCTGATTTGCTGCGAGTCCTCGGTGTCCGAAATGTAGCCCGAATCTCCGGTATAGTAAATGGGATAGAGCAGCAGAGGAGCCGCACTGAAGGCAACGAGATTCCGTTTGTGGAAGGCTTCGGACCAGGTCTTGTTCGGATGCCGATCGAACATCAGGGGCAGGAACTCGTCGACGGGTATGAGTTTGTCCAGCGGCTTGGCTGCCAGCAGCTTGAGGGCACCCTGTAGGGACAGTACATACCCCAAAGTCCAGTAGGAATAGCCGGCATGGACGAGGCTATCGGCATCCGTTACCCACGGCTCGCTCTCCTCCTTCAGGCGCTTGCGACCAAAGTAAATGAGATCGTACTCCACGACGCTCCTGGCCTGGTTGAGGACCCGAACGGCATTGTGCCGGAAGTAGGGCTCAAAGCGAATATCGTCCTCTAGGATGAGCACCTCCTTCAATCCCTTCCGCACCATGTTCACCCAAATGCTGTAGTGGCTGAGGAAGCAGCCAATCTCGCCCATGGTCATGGCCCGATGGTGATACGGATCCTCGTATCCGGGCAGAAAGCGCACGCCCATCTCGGTTAGACGATCCTCGGTCAGTTCCTTGCCATCGACGGCCTCGAAGTACTCGGCCTCGATGCCCAGCTCCGCGAACAGCTGCTCCATCTTCTCGCGCCGCTCGGGACGCCGCTTCAGGTTGATCATGAATATGCGATCCAGGGAGAGCTTCGATTTCTTTGGCTTCTTTACCATCCCCTCCAAGTAGTCCAGCACCGGAGGCACAGCGCCCAGATCGTTGACCATGGCGCTTCGGATATTCACCAGTTGCTGTACATCATTTTCCAAGGTATCGCCCGGCTCCAGGGGCTGCAGGATGTAACCAAAGTTGATGTCGTTGCAGATGTGCAGCGGAATGCCCGAACTATTGGCGGATATGGCAAACACTATGATATCGTCCGCCGGTCCCTCGTAGAGCGGCTCCTGTTGCCTGCTCCGCTGCATCTCCAGCAGCTTGTTCCGGTCGAATGTGAGGTTCCTGGCGCCTCTGTGCCTCATGTCCACCATCACCGCCGTGTGGATCATGGGCACTGGGAAGCTGCCCTGTTTCTTCGCATGATAGATCTCCTTGTACTCGTCCGTGCGCTTGTAGTAGTACTCCTCCGACATGCCGCACCAGAAGTTCGAGTAGAGGCTCTCCGAGAGCAGCATGGGGGCCACAATGGGCAATCGGAGGCGGGTGAGCGTTCGCAGGGCCTCTTTCGAGGTGAGGAAGACATCGGCGTCGAGGAAAAACACAAAGTCAGCCCAAATGTCGCGAGCATAGCCGAAGGCCTCCTCTTTCAGGGAGATCAAGTGCTTGAAACGCGACACCGGCCACTCGTACGGTGAGCTCTCGTTGAAATAACTCTGCTCCGCCGGCTCCAAGGCGTAGTTAACGCTGTGATAGAGCTCGCCCGTGTGCTCCAGCCACTTCTGGAGCACATCTATGCTGACATCGTTGCTGTGATCGCAGCGCAACCTGAGATGTTCCGGAAATGAATGGGTTTCTTAGTGTTCCGCCTGCGGGTTTACCTTACCAAAAGGCAATCCTGTGCTTCGGGTAATCCTGCTGCTCCAGATAGCTCAGGAACATGGGCAGCGTGTGGGCCTTGTTGCGCACCAGCAGAGCAATCAGTATGGTCGGCGGCTCCCGATTATCCTCCCGCTGCTCCTCATTCTCCACCGATCCCAAAATGCAAACAAGCAAGCTCGCCAGGAGCAGGCCCAGAATCACTTGTCGCCTGTTCATCGCGTCCACGTCATTTAAATCAGTACATCGCGGGCTGAAGGGGTCAAACGCTCTATCGGACGGAGCGGAAGCCGGGGAATATCAGCCTTATCTATTAATAAACTCTGGCTCCTCCTCCTCCTTCCAGCTCCAGATGCTGTGACTCTCAAAACTGCATCAGCTGTTGTGGCTCTCAAACGTTAAGCGGCTTCACGAGTTATCGATATATTTTGGTTCAAAAAATTACTTTTCCAAGCATTTATCGAGTTTCTAATTAAAGCTCCAAGAATCTTTTAAAATCCTTCAAAGACTTCCTAAAACATTTTAAATTCTACTGTAAAATATAACAAACATTTATTGCTTCAAAATATTGATCTCAACAACAAGCAATCCCTACGCAGTGGCCGCATGTGGCTTCGCGTAGCTGGGAAAGTTCAGTTTCAGACCCTCCTTGGCCTCGAAGAACGTGTAGGACAGGGTGATGGTGTCGCAGTATTCCAGCGCCGGATCTGCGGTGATTTCCGGGTCAATGTAGAAGAACACCGGCATATCGACCTCCTCGTGCGGATTGAGCTGCTGCTCCTCGAAGCAGAAGCATTGGATCTTGTTGAAGTAGGCGCCCGCCTCGAACGGTATCACATTATAGGTACTGATGCCGATAACGGGCTTATCCGTGGGATTCCGGGCCGTGTAAAAGGCCAGCGCTGTCTCTCCGGGCGCCACCTTAATCTCGTACTGCTGCGGCTTAAAGTTCCAGCGCATGGAGGAGCCAATGTCGGCGTTGAAGCGGATTTTCAACACCCGATCCTGCACCTTTTTCATGTGCTCCACCTTCTCGGCATCGTGACCCTGGGCGGTGGTTCCGCCATAGCTATAGGCCTGGCAAAAGATGCTATACAGAGGCACGGCCGCATAGCTCAGACCGACGATCAGCACGCCACCGGCCGTTATGTAGTATAGAGTGGATTTGGCTCGCAGTTTCCGGGCAGCTTCCTCGGGCGAATTCGTAGATTTCATGCGCCAAAATTGTGGCGACTTTTGTACGTTGCTTTGATGGGGGATGGAGCTGCTCCTGAACAGCTGCTGGCACTGTCCCCGAAGGGCGGAGAGGCTGCGCAGCATTGTCAGCTATTTGTTTGTTATATTTACGCGCTAACTTTTAGAGATTTTCATTTATTTAAGCTTGTTTGTGTAATCTTGCAAAGGCGTTCGGTGCGGGTCAGTGTGTGCACACCATGCTAAAACAGCTGTGCGGCAGAAATAAACTTGAAATCTATCGAGTGTCTGATATTCGATTATAGTCGATTATTATCAAAATTAATTCAAAAATTAATTACTCTTTTGAAATTTAAGGAAAGTTTAAGTAACAGAGAGTAAATATCTAACTTCCCACCTTTATTTTTATAATTAATTAATACTCACAGGAATTCTGATAGCCGAGCTTGAAGTTCATGTAGAGAATCTCCATGAGGCAGCGAATGATCTTGTCGCGCGGCTTGAGGTGCTCCTTGAAGTGGACATAGCGAAAGACCAGCTTCAGGTCATCGCAGATGGTCAGGAAACACACCCAGATGGCGTTCGCCCGAACACTCCGGTTGGCATTCTGTTCCAGCAGCCTAAAGATCTTCAGGACCTGCTCGATCACATCCTCGTCGAAGACGCCATAGCTCTTGGCCCCCGGAATGGTTAGTGTGAGGAGATAGGTGCTCACAGCATTCAGGGAGAGCTGCAGGTTGAGGTTTTCGTTGAGGACCTGTGGTGCTGCCTGTTGCACATGCTCCGGCGGCATGGCCAGGCTGACGAGGGAGTAGATGTACGAGAGATAGGCATTCGCTGGCGACACACCGATAATGTTTGCCCAATTGTCGTGGGTGTTGCTGTAGCTGCTGGCCTGGTTCTCATCCCGCATGGAGCGTATAACTCCCGCCAAATCGCGGAGCAACTGTAACTGTGTCTCCTGCTGCCGTAGGTCTTGCTTGCACATGGCCAGCGACCAAAACTTGTCCGCTCGCTCCTTCAACACATCCTCGTCAGCCTCCTCGCCGTACAGCCACTCCTCCACGTCCACCCACTGCAGCTGCGGCACATAGTTCACTTTTAGTTCACTGAAAATGCTATTCAACTCGGACATGTTTACATTTCCTTTCCTCCACCCCGCGACTAAAAAGCGATAGCCAATCAGCTGTGAAACAATCGATAGGCGATAGACGATAGAAGAGGAGAAGAGCGGTTGGTTTTCAAAATGGGTACAAAATCAGGGCTGATATATTAATGCATTTACTTGGCTTACTATTATGCAATTTAGTGGTTGTTTCTGTTTCAGTTTCTTCGTGGTTACATACGCGCACTTAGTTTCTAATTTCGCTGACAGCTAGAAATCCAGCGAGGCCGAGGCTGTGGCATTGGAATTGCTGCTCAGGAGGCGGCCGCCGGAATTGCAGTTATCCGGCTGGGGCGACTCCTGCAGCTCCGGCGGCAGGTGGAACTTCTCAATGATGAACTTCTTGCGCCGCAACTTGAAGGCCAGATCCGTGGTGTCCGGCATATGGACGGCCAGCGTGTTCAGCGCCGACATCTTGTGCAGATGGAGCAGCCCGCTGTACTCCTTGAAGGCCGGGTGCGTCTCCCGCTCGGAACCGGCAAACGACTCCAGCTCGATGGCATAGTCCACCAGCTGACGAATCTTGGGCACCAGGCTCGCGTCGTACTTGGCAATCAGGTGCATGGGCATCGTAATCAGGCACACCGAGTTGCAGTTACGCACGCTGGCCATCAGCAGGGTGAGGAACTTGATCAGATCCTCGCCGAAGTGCTCGTCGTACCACAGGGGCGAACCCAGCGAGGTCAGGCAGACGCGGCACAGGTTCCTCTTGGTCCCGGCCACGAAGCTCTCGTCGCGGAGCAGCTGCTGGATGTCGTTCAGCAGGCCGCCGTATCTTGGATTGTGGAAAACCTGCGGCTCCTCCTGCATCCCCTCCATCTTTGTGCTGGCGGTGGTGGTGGTGGTGGGGGTGTTGGTGGCGACGCTGTTGCTGTTGTTATTGTTGATGTTGTTGTTGTTGTTGGTAGCGCTGATACCCTCCTCCTGGGGCGGGGCCTTCTCCTCGGCAGGAGCTCCGGCTCCGGTCTCATCTCCGGCAAGGGTGGGAATGGGTGGGGCATCCTCGGTCGGCTGCTGCTCTAGCGTCGGGGAGCTGCTCTTGGAGAACTCCTCGGCAATGACAATGTCCGGCTCCTTGTGGGTGTCGTCCCACATGGTGGTGTTGGCATAGTACAGCATCATCGAGTCCATCTGCTCCATCAGATTGAAGTGGTGGCCGATCTTGGCAGTGGCATGCTCGGTATTCACCAGCGGCAGGTCGTTGTAGCGCCAGGCAATCCGCAATCCATTCTCGTTGCCGCCGGTGCCGCTGCCGCTGCCACCACCTCCCGCCTGCTCCTCGCGCTGCTCGACCTCCGTCTCCAGATCGGTCAGCGGACGCGGCAAGCGGCGCAGCATCTCGGCCGGGATGTCGTCGAGGCTGCCCAGAAAAATCTCCTGCTTGGAGAGCACGCCCTCGGCCAGAAAGTACTTGGCCAGCACCTTGGCGTGCGTCATGAAGCGATCCTCCTCGATCAGACAGATGGAGCCCATGGGCAGGCCGCCGCCAATGACCACGTCCAAGTAGGGATTGCCGCTGGAGGTGATCACCTGCGCCGTGTGCGGGGAGGTGCGGGTGCCTCGGATGGGCTTCTGCACGGTGCGCTTGCGGAAACTGGTCATGTTCTCGTCGCCGTCGGTGTCGGTGTCGCTCTTCTGGCTATTCAGCTCTTCCCCCTGAATTGGATAACCTGCTTTTCTTTGTGCTTTTCCTCGGTGTTTCCCTTTTTTCAGCGATAGAACGCGTAAACTTCTATTTCCGACACACACACTCGGTATCGATACCGATACCCCGCTCTCACAGCTGTTTATTTGCAAACGTGTAGAGGTGTCAAACTACTGGTGGCACTATCGATAGTATCGATGGTTTTTATTCAGCTTGCACCATCGGTACTTTATTATTATATTTGTAAGCTTGACATCAAACAAATTCTAATAAGATAATTAAAATATAAATCACAAGATACCAAAACTGAAACATTTGTCTGACTATTTTTATTATTTTTAAAATTATTACTATATTAAATCCTTAATCTAAAAATCTTTATCAAATTACTAAGGGATACCCTCAACTTTTTTGAGTATTTTATTAGATAAACACCATTTTTTTTTACAAAATTAAATAGTTTGCGAAAATAAACTCGAAACTATCGATGGTGCCAATACCGGTAGTTTGACATCTCTACTGTTTATTTGCAAACGTGGGGTAGCTAACGATATTTCTAGCTAGTAACTATCGGTTCAAAAGTAGCTAGCTTTTATAAGTAACTGGCGAATGGCGGCGCGAATTCACTTTTACTTATTTGTTAGTTCGAACACTATTTTCTAAAACTAGAAGGCGTCGTTTTGGAATTGAGCGAACAGCTAATACCTACTGAATTGATGACTTAAGCCCTAACGATTTAAGATTCCGTTTCTGAGCTGTCAGAGATTAGTTCAGTCAGTTCCTGTTCCAGCGCAAGCTCCATTTCTGCTATCAGTAGTGTTCACAAGTGCCCGTTGTGCAACAAGAAGTTAACACAGAGTCCATTTTATCGTATTTACTTGTGGGGCGAGATGCGTGAGAACTCTGCGAGCACCGTATAGCTATTTATAAATCAACTTAATTAAAATAAAAAAAAACCTTTGCATTAATTTATATAAAAGACGGCAATGAAGTTTCGATCTTGTGATTTCCAAGTGAATATTTTTAAGTTTTCTTTATAAACCTTTCCCTCCAAATAAACCAGAACCAACAAATATGCAACCATTAAACATTACGAGCAACAGTAAGGGGAAAGCATCCTCTGATCACCAAATAAAACTCATTCAAGAATTGTTTATAAATTAGGCATAGCTATAATCTGTATAAGCTTTCTTAAATATTTACAAAAGAAAATTGCAAAGCTTGTGATTATATATTTTAATTAATTAATTACAATTGGTTTGGTTTCAAGCTTACAAATATAATAATGTATGGGGACGATACTATTGCGATTGTTTTCAAACTACCGATTGTGAAAGCTGAATACAAACCATCGATACTATCGATAGTGCCACCGGTAGTTTGACACCTCTAATTCACCGTTAAGGGCACTCCCGATAGAGCTTGCACTTTCCGATAACATAAACAGCTGTTTGACTTCAAGATTGTACGGTTTTGATGACATACTTCGTTAAGGGAAATTAGGAAAATCAGTTGGACAACTGCTAGGAAATTAACTTTACCATGGCCGAGCTGGACAACGAGGAGGTGAGGGAGATCCTCAAAAACACCACAGACCTGCGCCAGTATTCGCGACAGATTGAAAAGGAGTTCAAGGAGGTGGAGAACAAGTCCATTGAGGGTAAATTTATATACTCCACATGTAAACATAAATCGAATGATATACCTCTCTTGATCCAGACTATATTGCCGAATCGCAGAATATAGCCAATCTGCACAATCAGATAAACGATTGCGACGATGTCCTGGAACGAATGGAGAACATGTTGATGAGCTTCCAGAGCGTTTTGAACAACATTAGCACGGAGATCACGCAGCTGCAGAGGAAATCCGTATCCATGTCCCTCCAGCTGACCAACCGGCAGTCGGTGAAGGCCCAGCTGTCGCAGTTCATTGAGGACATGGCCGTGTCCGAGGAGATGATCAATATAATCATGGAAACTCCAGTTACCGAGCGGGACTTTAGCAGCCAGCTGAATGTCCTGAATCACAAGCTATCGCTGGTGAAGGAGCTCAGCTTCAAGGAGTCCAAGTCCACCAGCGATGTGAGCGATGTGCTGCAGAAACTCCGACTGAAGGCCATGTCCAAGATACGTTCGTATCTGCTGGAGCAGATCTACAAGTTCCGGAAGCCCATGACCAACTACCAGATACCCCAGAATGCCATGCTCAAGCACAAGTTCTTCTTCGAGTTTATCCTGTCGAACGAGCGGCATGTGGCCCAGGAGATATGCAGCGAATACATCGATACGATGAGCAAGATCTACTACAGTTACTTTAAGGTTTGCTCTGAGGGATTTTATGGATTCGGGATTATAATTAAATTGATATCGTTTCTAGAGTTACTCCACCCGCCTGACCAGTCTCAAATTCGAGGAATCCTGCACAAAAGATGATCTGATGGGCATCGAAGACAATGCTTCCAAGGGTCTATTTTCCAAGACCACAAGTCTGAAGCACAAGAGCACCATCTTCACCATTGGCAAGAGGGGAGATATACTTAACCAGCAGCTAGAGGCGCCCATCATAGTGCCACACGCCCAGCTCAAGAATAGAGTAGGCTTATAAGCTGTTTTTACTTTCTAAACTAATTTAATTCTTTGGTCTTTTTTTCTCACAGTACACAGTGGAAGCTTTGTTCCGTTCGGAGCAGTACGCCCTCGTGGATAATGCCTGTCGGGAGTACCTTTTTGTCACCGAGTTCTTCATGGTTCGCGGCAGCCAAGCCCAAGATTTGTTCAATCAAATCATGGGCAAGACCTTGACTCTGATGATTGTAAGTCATAGATTACTGCCAAGCTAAGCAATCTTAAAGGTTTTTTAAATTCTAGAAAAATCTGGAGACCTCCATACACGACTGCTATGACACCATAGCCATGTTCCTGTGCATCCATCTCATATTCCGCTACCAATTGATGTGCCACAAGCGTTGCGTGCCCGCCTTGGATAAGTGAGTTTTATAAATTTTGGTAGCATCTCAGTTTTTATACCCGGACCCATAGGGTACAAGGGTATTATAGGTTAGTGCCAACCGAGAATGTATGTAACAGACATCAGGAGAAATCTCCGACCCTATAAAGTATACCTATATATTCTTGATCCGTCTGTCCGTCCGTGTGTAACAACAGATCTCAGAGACTATAAGAGCAAGAGTTAGCAAATTTTGTGACAGCATTGGAATTTGTTACACGCAGATCAAGTCTTAAAATTTGGCCACGCCCACTTCCGCCCCCGAAAATCATAAAAAAACTTACTTACGACTATAGTCGTAATTTTCGGCTTAAACTAAATTGATAAAATAAATAAGTAGGCATTCGCGGAAGTGTTCTGAAAATTTGAGTAAAATCGGATGATAAACATGGAAGTTATCAAACAATAAAGGTTTTGTATATGATTCTTCTTCTTCTTGAGATAGAGAGAGAGAGAGAGAGATAGATGATAATGTTCCTAGCAACATTTGTCTCTTTTGAGTGTTGCTCAACATCTAGCAACTTTTGTCTTTAATTTTTTTTATGTTGATGTGCTATTTAATTTCACCCACAATGCTTTGGGTACCGGGTATCTCACAGTCGGACACACTCGACTGTAGCTTTCCCACTTGTTTAACTATTAAATTGTTTTGTGAACAGATACTGGGACTCCCTGCAATCGGTTATTTGGCCACGGCTGGAGCTGGTTTTCCGTCTAAACATTCAGAGCATACACGACTGTGATCCCACCAAGTTTAACAAGGAATTGGGACCACACTATGTAAGCTATTGGCAAAACAGACTTATAGAATTTACGATTAATTAATTAATCCCGAATCATAGATAGAACAAATTCTGCATTGTCGTATTTAAAATAAAATGAATGTGTTCTTTTCCAGATAACCCGTCGCTACGCAGAGTTCAGTGCAGCCATCGTGGGCATTTCGGAGCATTTTCCGAACGAGCTGGTCAGCCGACTGCTCCTGGAATTGCAAAACGAAGTGGAATGCTTTATCCTCCGCATGGCCGCCATATTCCCAACGCGAAAGGATCAGCTCATCTATCTGATCAACAACTACGACCTGGTATTGGGTGTGCTAATGGAGCACACCCGCGACAATTCCAAGGAGGCGGAGGCATTCCGGGAGCAGCTCAACGCCCGCAGTGCCGAGTATGTGGAGGAGATATTGGCCCCCCACTTCGGGGGCATCATTCAGTTTGTGAAGGAGTGCGAGCACTTCTTCGAGAAGGAGCAGATGGATGAGCTGAGGAAGCAGGAGCGAAGAAGTCTGGCCTTGGTGGCCAGCTTCTCGGCCAACTGGAAGAAATCCCTGGAGGAGCTAAACCGCGAGGTGCTCCTCTCGTTCCCCTCTCTGCTGACGGGCTCCCAACTCCTGCAACTGGCCCTGGCCAGCTTGGTGCAATATTACCATCGCTTCCACAAGCTCCTCACGCCCAATGCCCGCGCCCAGCTCACCAACATCCATGTGGTGATGGTCGAGATTAAGAAGTACAAGAGCAATTACTGAGCGACGCTTTAATTGGCTTCAAATGTATTCCAGCTTGACGCAAGTTCCAAAATAAATGTATGTGTAATGTATAAGTATAGACGACAGGCACAACGACTTAGTCCTCATCCTCGAACATCATCTCCACGAGATCCTGGTTGGAGCAGCGTTCGCCATCCAGGCGCTGCGGTTGCTTCCAGCGCAGCAGAGTGGGCAAGAAAATCAGATGGGTGTTGGGATCCTTGCGGAAGGGGCAGTTCAAATCCTTCCAGCTGCAGGGAAAAACAAGTGTTTTTTTTAGCGTTTACAATGGTTAACTGATAGGGGAGCATGAAACACACAACTCGAGAGCATCGTAAAGCCCGCTTGGTCATTTATCGCTGGCTGTTTAGTGTGCTTTCGTTTATCATGAATGTTCTCGAGTGTGAACGAGCACTCGAGTGATTATTTCATCACAAACAGCCGCGGCGGAGTGACTAGCTCCAAATAACCGGGATCCGATTAGCACAATTAATCAATGTAATTAATCATTATGCGAAACGCGAACGAATTGGAAGTTTGGATTACGAGTTTTTAATATATTTAAATACGTTTATTTTTACTTAAAAAAAAAATGTTCATAGAAACTATACTATTGTTACATGAATTCTATATTCTTCAGTATTAAAAATGTCTTAATAAGATGCTTATCAATTTGATACTTCGAAAGTATAGATTTTATACTCATCTGCACCAAGATTTCAGAATAATCACTAACGCGAAAAACAGAAGAGCACTTAATTCCAGCTAACACGATATGTTATCGAGTTTTCGATGTAATACTCGAAAAAAAACACAATTGAAACTATAAAGTATAAAAACGATACTTTTGGAGTATACAATCTATACTAAACTCGTTATACTGCTTGAGTATACTTTTAAGACAACGCGTAGAAGGGTTAAACCCTTGTTTTTTGTTGGGTATATTAACCATATTTAATAGCATAAGAGCCTAAAATATGTAAGCAAACATTTTTTTACACACTGTTTTTTCTTTATGATTATTAATTACCTGAACTAAAGCTCATATAACTGGGGGAATATGGGATCCTAATGACCTTCGTATTAAGAAATTCAAGAACTAATATTTAGTTTGCACTTTTTGAAAGCTTAAAAGCTATTAAACTTTCTAGAATTATTGTTGTTAATTTTTTAAACCAATTTCAAGTGCCATTAACCCAACCGCAGCTGTGCAATAAAAATGTTTGTGGCGACGAGTACTCACTAGCTCCTCTCGCCCACATCCACATGCACGAAATGGGAGTTGCCGGGGGCCTTCTTCAAGGCATCGTGTATCACCGGCTCAGCTGCAATCCAATACGTACAGATAAGTGATGAATATCAGCGGTTAACCGCATTGGGATCACTGGATATCTCACCCTTGACACAGTAGGGGCACCAGCTCTGGCCGTTCTCGTCCTTGCCGCCGCTGAAGAGGACATGCACCGCCTCGTTGCCGTTCTCCAGCTCCTCCATCTTCTTGGAGAACTCATCGTACCCCTTTACGTTGTGTGTCACCACCATGATATTGCTGGGGCTGGGACTGACCGCGTAGTAGCGTCTAAGTAAGCGACCGACGAGCGTTGGGAGCGACGTGATTGTTAGGTTTCTGTTTCGCTTCTGGAATAATTTGTCAGCAAGTTTTTGCTTTTATCACCAAGTAAAGTTTTCTAGACCTGAAATGACGACTGCTTACCGGAACAGATGATGGTTGTAGTAATAGGGTTGCCAACACCCGCGAATACATTAGTTTGGCCATGTTCTACCGAGATCTGGCTATAATTTAGACTGAATATGGTTTATGTTCCTTTCGTTTTCCTATTACTGAATTGGCTTAAGAAATGAAAAGAATTTGTGTTGCTACTAAGAACTTTATATAGAAAGAAATGTTTTTCAGCTAGACATTTGGTTATTTGTCCGATTCATTTACGTACAAGACTTTAATAGAGGGTTTCGACTATGTTAACATTCACATTTTTACATTTGCAGTTACAGCTGGAACTGTAATAAAGAAACTTTTAAACTTTAAAATTCAAAGCTGGAATACAAAATCTTAAAAAAAGGAATGGCTCCTTAAAGATATTATGGTATATTTTGACGTGCCAGAAACGGGCTCACTATTCTGCGGTCAACAAAAACCAAAGTAAACAATAGTGTTTTCAATGCAAATAAATACAAAATACTGCCTTAAACTTATAACATGGATGTGTAAGCGAGAATTCTCGATATCCTTTCGAAATAATGTAATTTAAATATAGCAATTTCAGGAAAATCTGTCGAGTTTGTCGGGAAACGTCGGAGCCCATGACCAATATTTTTAATGGAATCCCAGATAAAAGAATTTCGATTGCGGATATGATTTCCCAGTGCACTGGTTTTCTCGTTTCCAGAGACGATTCGTTTCCCAAAACCATCTGTTCGCCTTGTAAGCAGGATGCGACAAATGCATATGAGATAAAACAACTATACGAGAATAGCCACCGGGTGTTCTGCCAGATTGAAAAGGATCTCAAGGAAGGGCAGGACCTACTAAAGGAAGAAATCTACGAGATATCTGACTACGAGGGAACGGGAACTAGGGCCCCGTATAAAGTGAAAAAGGAAAATACCGGAAAGGATTCGGTAGAGAAAGAACTATCAGGAAGAGATGAGTTCCATGGTCAAGTCAAAAACGAGCCAGTTGAAGAAGACATATTCGAAGAAGATATGCATATCTCTGATTGTGACTTCGATAAGTTCGACTTCGAAGTAAAAACTGAGGAATTCAACGATGATGCTCAAAAAGATGATCAGGGACTTGAGGATACTATTGATCACGAGGATAAGACGGAACATCCTATTGAACATATTCAACATCCCCACAAGTGTCCACATTGCAAGAAGTCTTTTTTGAGACTTCAAGGCCTTAAGCTACACATCCGAATCCACACAGGAGAACGTCCTTATAAGTGTTCCTATTGCGAAAAGTCTTTTTCACAAAAAGCCATTCTTCAGAACCACTTCCGAACGCACACAGGAGAACGTCCTCACAAGTGTTCTTATTGCCAAAAGTCTTTTTCACTAAAACACATTCTTCGGGATCACATCCGAACCCACACAGGAGAGCGACCTCACAAGTGTTCCCATTGCCAAAAGTCTTTTTCGACTTCCTCAAGTTTTAAGTATCACATCCGAACCCACACAGGAGAGCGACCTTACAAGTGTTCCCATTGCCCGAAGACTTTTACACAAAATCAATTTCTTCGGAAGCATATCGGAACCCATCCAGGGGAACAACCTTACAAGTGTTCCCATTGCCAAAAGTCTTTTCCACTAAAACACAATCTTAAGAATCACATCCTAACCCACACAGGAGAGCAACCTTACAAGTGTTCCCATTGTCCGAAGTCTTTTTCACGAAGCAATGGTCTTCGCAGACACATCCGGACCCACACTGGAGAACGGCCTTACAAGTGTTCCCATTGCCAAAAGTCTTTTTCGGATAAGGGAAATCTTCAGAAACACATCCGAACCCACACAGGAGAACGGGTCATTTGTCAAATTCTTCTATAATAACCTTACACTTTTTTTATACCCTTGCAGAGGGTATTAAATTTTGTTAAATTGAGCTTAGCGTAAATACTATATACATATGTCGACACTGTGCACACTTTGAATACATTCATGCGTGAAATATAAATAAAACAAAAATTTGACAACGTAAAATACGTAGTAAATATTTTGCAAATTAAGTATTAATAGGCTCGTGTATCATGGCTTTAGTGGCACACTATATATGGGCTAGAGCGGAAAACAATTTTAAATTTACACTTCAACTCGCTATCTTCACTTCACCACAATGCATCCGCTGAGAGGTAGGGAAAATGGTTGGTATATTTTAATTTGCCAGAAGTGGGCACACTATTCTGCGGTCAACAAAAATCAAAGTAAACAATTGTGTTTTCAATGAGAATAAATAAAGAATACTGCCTTAAACTGCTGGATATAGTCCTATAACATGGATGTGTAAGCAAGAATACTCGATATCCTTTCGAAATAATGTGGCTTTGATATTGCAATTTCAGGAAAATCTGTCGTGTTTGTCGGGAAACGTCGGAGACCATGACCAATATTTTTGATGGCATCCCAGATAGAAGAATTTCGATTGCGGAAATGATTTCCCAGTGCACAGGTTTTCTCGTTTCCAGAGACGATTCGTTTCCCAAAACCATCTGTTCGCCTTGTAAGCAGGATGCGACAA
>VNKF01001587.1:0-21767 GCA_008044355.1 Drosophila lacteicornis | reverse complement strand
GATCGAGGATTCCTCGATGAATCCTCGATGATTCCTCGATGATTCCTCGATGATTCCTCGATGATTCCTCGATCGAGGATTCCTCGATGATTCCTCGATGATTCCTCGATGAATCCTCGATGATTCCTCGATGAATCCTCGATGATTCCTCGATCGACGATTCCTCTATCGAGGATTCCTCGATGATTCCTCGATCGAGGATTCCTCGATGATTCCTCGATGATTCCTCGATGATTCCTCGATGATTCCTCGATGATTCCTCGATGATTCCTCGATCGAGGATTCCTCGATGATTCCTCGATGATTCCTCGATCGAGGATTCCTCGATGATTCCTCGATCGAGGATTCTTCGATGATTCCTCGATGATTCCTCGATGATTCCTCGATGATTCCTCGATGATTCCTCGATGAATCCTCGATCGAGGATTCCTTGATGATTCCTCGATGATTCCCCGATCGAGGATTCCTCGATGATTCCTCGATCCAGGAATCCTCGATCCAGGAATCCTCGATCCAGGAATCCTCGATCCAGGAATCCTCGATCCAGGAATCCTCGATCCAGGAATCCTCGATCCAGGAATCCTCGATCCAGGAATCCTCGATCCAGGAATCCTCGAGGAATCCTCGATCCAGTCTCTATTATAGGTCAGCAGTTGCTAGAACCAGTTGGGAATTATAGAAAGCAGTATGAGAGATGGAGTTAAAGCGGAGAAATTGAGAGAAAGAAGTTTTGGCGGGAGAGAGAGCTGTTGAATGGCAGCTGCAAGGGGGGTATAAAAGAGCGAGGCCTTGAGGATTCCTCGATGAGGATTCCTCGAATCATCGGAGGAATCATCGGAGGGGGTATAAAAAAGCGAGGCAGGTCGTTAGGCGAGGCAGTCTGTTGGGGAGTTTTGTAGCAGTGGCCGCAGAGGCTGCAGCGGCAGTCCAGAAGACAGCAGAGGAGGGCAGCGGAGGAGGCAGCAGTCCAAGCGGAGCGTAAGAGCGGCGTGATCACCCAGACGGCGTTGGCCGGCGAGTCGGGCGTCCAATAGTTGTTAGAGATAGGGCGTATTGTGCCCCGCTTAGGGCAGGAGTTGTGGAAAAGAGGTGAAAGTAAAAGATATATTTACATTACTTAAATCTAAGCCCCGAAGTTATTATTTTGGCACAGCGCCGACAAATATAAATTGTTTGCAGCTAATCCTGGACGAGACTGAGGTGTTCCGCGTCCGCCAAACACAAATATTAAAACAAAAATATTATTAGTTTCAATATCGACACGCTGCCTGTTTTGCCTTTTCAAATTTTTCAGCTAAGTGCCGATTTTGAAACTAATTAAAAACTTTGTAAATATTTTTGTTTAAATAACTATTAATCGGCACAAAGTTTGGTATCAGAAATTTTTTGAGTTGAATGTGCCATCGTCACTTTTACCTCACCTCGTTAAGAGGTGTTCTTGTTTGATATCAGACATTTTTAAAATGACATATGTATGTATGTCCCATTGTTGTTATAAGTTTTTGTTTAAAACTAAAATGGGAAAAATTAACAAAAAAAATCCATATAAGAAGTTAGCTATATGGGATCATTGCTACTAATTTTGATGAGAAAGCGAATTTTCGGAGATAGAAGACATTTAAAAAAAAAAATCTTTAAAAAAAATGGTTTTGATATAATTTATAATATATTTACATTACTTAAATCTAAGCCCCGGAGTTCTTATTTTGGCACAGCGCCAACAAATATAAATTGTTTGCAGCGAATCCTGGACGAATTCAAAATCGACACGCTGCCTGTTTTGCCTTTTTAAATTTTTCAGCTAAGTGCCGATTTTGAAACGATAAATATTTTTGTTTAAATAACTATTAATCGTCACAAAATTTGGTATCAGAATTTTTTTGAGTTGAATGTGCCATCGTCACTTTTACCTCACCTCGTTAAGAGGTGTTTTTGGTTTTTATTTAAATTATTTTAAGTTTCCTTTGATGGGTTTAAATAATATTGCATTGTGCAACTTTATATGACTCTACATTAGTTTTTACATAAATGTATGTATAGTGGATGTAAAAGGTTAGGTTTATGGCATCTCTGCTACTAATTTTAATGAGTAATATCTCGAGAAAGCGAATTTTCCAAGATATGTGTTATATACCAAAAGTTGAGCAATCTCAAGGGCTATATGGCCTTGGGTGACTATCAAAATCGTTAGAGCCATTTTTAAGAAAACTTCAAAAAATAAAAAAAAAATATTAATTTTAATTATAAATTCTTAAAAATTATATTTAGATAAATAATGTCAAGGCAAAGCTATTACCATTTCAAAATACCTTTCTAACGAGATATAGCACGTTTCTGTAGCTTTTGTCGTTTAGAAATTATGGGCGCGGGAAATCCAGCTTATTTAGCTGTTTTCCCGCCAAACTAGCGGGAAACCCAAAAAGTCGTAGAACAAAAAATTTTCAGCTCGGGCTGTTTAATAAAATAAAAGTAGTTCCAGGACTCTAAAACAAAAAAAATCGACACACAGACAGACAGACAAACAACAGGACAAACGTTCTCATTTCGGAAAGGCCGTTAAAATCTTGTTTATTGAATATCTTTTGAACGGAGTATTGGATCGGGATGATTGAGGTGTCATTCGACGCGTATTTGAAGCTAGATCACAACAACATTAAAAATTTGCTGAGTTTTTCTCCACCGGCCCCAACAGCTCCAATATTGAAAAATATGAATTGCGCACTTTCACTCCCATTTCTCCTGAACTTCTCCGATTTTGAAAAATCTTAGTATCCTGTTTCAAAGAGGTTAACAATACCTTTCGATCAAGATGTAAATGGTTCCGATCGGACTATCGTAGCAGATTTTCAATTCTACGGCGGTATATAGTAGTCTCCTTGCGCACCACAGTCTCGGTGCTCATCACACAGTGATGAAACCAGGGAACTTTTCCTATAAATAACAAATTTGTATACACTCTAAGTCCCTTTTCTTACATATCTACAACCTATACCATATATTTCTTGCAGTGCCACAATAAAAATCAATAAAAGCTTTTACCTTTTCCTTTTTTTGTGTCGGCAGTGGCTTTAATATTTTAATAGCGGTTGAAGAGGGGGGAAAAGGAGTACAAAGAACATAGGGGCTGCTTCCCCTTTTGACACTCTGCAAATGTTAATCGAATTTAATACGCAGATGCTTTTTGTAGCCTTTCTCAGAACTGTACACCCCACAAAGGAAGTGTCATATAGATATCATATCATTACCAAGCACCTCTTTCCTTCACAACACCTGGGAAATCCCTGCCTGCTAATTGCCGGGACACTGTTAACTTACAGCTCCCTCAACGCATGCGCCCCTTTTTTTGTCGCCCGGTTACTTAAAGCCGTCGAAGAGGCAACTTGGCAATGTTAATGAAAATAAAGCGCTAAGCACCCGCACAGATGCACCCTGCTGCTGTCGCTGCCGCCCATTAAAACACCCGGGCGACGCTGCACAAAAGCCCAAACAAAAGCGGCGAGTATGCAACCCCTTCGGGCCAAGAAGGGTTGGTTGTGCGGGCGCGCGGGGGGAAATGGCATTCGGAGCCGTAAAGTGGGCAAAATGCGAAAGTCTGGTAGCAACATAACAAAAAACCATTGCATATTTCAGGGAGTCACGTCACCCAAGCCAGTCAAGTGGGCAGCGAGAGGACACACCTCCCACAACCACCCACAGAGAAACATCCTAGTGCATCCTTCCCAGATGTATTAGTAGTCGACTTTTTTGTGGCCTGTAAGTGCCAGGATAATGCTTAGAATTCTACGCAAAAGCTCTATGTAATAATGAGACTTATTTATACATTTTTGAAATTATTTTGTTAACAAGTTATTCTTAAGATTTAATTTTAATTATTAAATAAAATAAAATAAAATCAAAACTTGAAAAAAGAATGCTTCTAAGCATTGAAACATCGATGTTTGGCAGGATGTTATTAATATTTTTGATCGCAAGCATCGATGCTTCCCCACCTCTAGTTTTTTACGGTTTGCAGTGCCGCTAGAATTTCCAACTGGAATGTTGGGCTTTAAACTTTAAGACAAATGGAAACTTAAAGTAGCTCAATAATTCTTTAAATTATCTTATAAGAAAATACACATAAAACGATTAACGATAAATAAATATAATTTCTTAAAACAAAATTATTTTAGATTCGTAATTTTTAGCCTTAACCACTCCTTCGAGGCCTTAAACTAAGTGGACATCCACACAGCATCGCTTAAATTGCATCTTTAGTTCATTTTCTACTTTTTTTGTTCCCCCTCTGGCAATGTTAATGCTTTTAATGAAGGACAAAGGGGATCCTGGCTGCAGCGGAGGGCGTGGCATGTGAGTTGGAATGGGTTTCGGTTAGATTTTTTGCAGGGTGTTTTTCGAATGGTGTTTGCAACCAACTAAAAGGTGATTTGCATTTATTTTTAGGAGAACAACAAAAACCATTCCCTCTAATTGCAAACACTTTTTAAGCAATTATCGATGTTACTTTAGTTTTTTTTCAAGGCAAAAACTTGTGTCTGCCAGAAGGAATTTGCAGAATGTCGTCGTCGTTGTTGTCCTTTTTGCTGGCTTCGACAATTTTCCGAGAAAATTGCATGAGCTTGCATGACTTGTGGGAGTTTTGTGCTTTTCCCCTAATAAGGGTTATTGACACAAATGCACAATACACTAGCTCTAGTTGTCTGTGTACTATGTGTATTTTGCTCGAATTTGTTTAGTTATTTCGCGAAAGTCTTTGGGGACTGCTTAAAATTTATTTGCTTTATCCAAAAAACTTATTCGCTCATGTCACAGACGTCGAGACGCCAAAGTTCAATAACATTCAAGTCGGGGACAGCGAGAAAAATTTAGAAAATTCCCCCGAAACCCAGCCCCTGCCGACAAAGGACGACGGCAAAGACTCGTAAAGCATTTGGGACGGAAAGGACATGTGGTGCACGTGCAGCCAGAAAGCTCGTAAATTCTCCGCATTTAACGAAATGGAAATTTCGCCCAGACGAACCACAAAGAAGGGAGATGTCGAAATGAGTAGACAGCAAAAAAATATATTATATATATAAGAGCAAAGGCAGGATAATTAATTAAAGGTGGGAGGTATTTTTGTTCCTATTTTAGTTTGTCATTAAATAATTAAAAATATATATCTTAAGCACTTAAAAGAATAGAGAGATGTGCAAGTAAGCTCTTAATATTTTAAAATCATAAATTGCGACATTAATCACAGAACTTACTGTACAAAAACTAAAATTAATGCTGCCTCAGCATTAGGAAAATATTCTAATCAAAGAATTTCAAGCTCTATTTTGTTGCTGTGTAAATGGGGGGCGGCTTGAAAGTGGGGGCATGGCCGGAGGAATGAGTGACAGGGCGCACAAGACGCGGTCTTCATCAGTTGCCAGGTGGTAAGCCGGCCAGGTGCTGCGACCTGGAGTTCGTCTGGTGGCTCGTTTTTTGTGCGGCCTTGCCACTGATAAAACTTGTTTTTTTCTTCATTTTTCGCTAGAAAATTGTTACTTTTTCCCAGCTTAATTCTGTGTTTAAATTCCTTCTCATTTAGCCACACAAAAGCTCAACAAGCAAGCGCTCAGAATGAATGAATGAATCTCTTAGCTATGTAGTTCCTACCAAAGCAGAACAGCAAACTTGCCAACAAGATATACGAGCTGTGGTTGGGACAGGGGCTGGGTTAAAAGGGGTTTACAAAATTAGGGGGTTTTTAAAAAATATTTTTGAGCTTTATATAAGAATTGTATATATTTTTCCTTAATTATTTAAATATTTATTACCAAAATCCCCATTAGATCTATACCTCTTCTCTTCCAGTTCAGCTTAAATTTGGTTTAGGTCTCTTTATATATGTATATAATATTATAGATTATTGTGTTATATATTTTATTAAGAACTGTATATATTTTTCCTCAATTAATCAAATGTTTATTACCAAAACCCCCATAGGATCTATGCCACTGCCTTTTTGGCTCAGCATAAATATGGCTTAGGTCTTGGTTGGGCCTTTAACTTTAATTAAAACAGCCATAGATAATTTTATTGAGCTTGTGACATTAAATAAAAGAAAAATAAAATGCTCGGCACGGCTCGTTTACATAATAGAGCTTTAAAAAAAAGACCTTGGATTAACCGTTCCACATAACAGCGAAATGTGTGAAAGAAAAACGAGAATCATAAGTGGTTTTCAGCAAAGAAATAAAGATATAAAGAAAAGACTTCTGGAGAAAATGAAATCACCTCTAATAATACACAAAAAAGTCTAAGAACATGTTTAGATGTAATCAAAATTACGTGAGCTCAGTAGAAGTTATAGAAAACTTGATTAAAATATTTATTTATAGCTCCAAATAAAGCCAAAAAGGCTATTTAAGTTTTAACTCATTAAGCTTTTAACACACTTCTCTCACACTTCTTTAACGATCTTTCCCCTTCTTGAAAACATATAAAAAAGGTAATGAACGCGCCAAATAATGATGCGTAAAGCCAAGCCCCTGAAAACGCCGTGGACTTGATGAACTGACCCAACTAATCATTAATTATATGCTAAAAAAAATAAGAAAAATAAAGAAAATAAAGAAAAATAAAGAAAATACTTTCAAATACTCAGACAGCAAACGACGTCGCGACTATTAAACCAATTTTCGCTTTTGTTATGAGCTGGAGGGGACTGGGAGTGGGACAGACAGACAGCCAGCCAGCCGGGGTGGCCGAATGGAATTAATGGAGAGCATAAAGGCGAATTTCTCATCCCGGCGACTGTCAAGGAACCCTCGAGTGCCAATTTTTGTTATTTTTGCTCGGCGAAGACTGGCTTAACCACACAATAAATGCGCAACAAGGGGCCATAAACATGGCTAAGAAGCCAGCAGTCAGCAGATGCTGCCTCCGAGATGAACTCTTGAACTTGAGTTCAACGATTTGGCCAGAAACAAAGCCCCATCTAGAGGGTCAAAGGCTGGCTCTGGTCCCCTCTATGCCCAATTGAATATTTAGGGGCTACCAAAATTAAGCATACGCAGTGTCTGCCATCTCAAGCAGGGTCGTATCTTATGCAACTCCGTCAGCGGTTAAGTTTAATATTTAAAATCAGGAACAGAGAACAGAGAGCAGCACAGAAAGAGTGCCCACCAGGGACATAAATATCTTATTGCCTCAGAAAAGAGAGAGGAGAGAGAGAGTGAGCCCGGTAATTAAGACTTGAGACGTCAGGCTTAACATCCGCTTCGGTTTTGACTCCTCAAATATTTATTTATTGATTTTCTTAAATGTTTCGTGCTCGCTGCCTGGCCGCTTGAGTGACGTCTGTCACATTTTGTTAAGTCCGCGCATAATTGGCAGTCAGCTAACAGTCGCTAACTGTCGCTTAACAGCTCTGTTGCTCTCACTTGCTGTGAGCTGGCCTCTGTTATCTTTTCAAGTTTATGGTCAATGGCTGCTGTGCATCGCATCCGTTCTCTCCCTCTCGCCACTTTCCATGCAGCTCCATTCCGCTCTGCTTCAACTGTAAATTCTGACCAGTTTGTTCGGCCGCTGCTTTCTTCCGCTCTCTGCCTCTCCGTCTTTTTCTGCTCCCGTTGCAGTCGGCGGCGCATTCTAAGCTCGGCGGCAGCGGCTGTCAGTGCTCAACAGCGTGACATTTGTCGCCGCTGGGGTACAGTGGAGACTCCTGAATAGTTTCTTTTATTTTAGAAAGGTTCTTGAGCAAAATAATAAATGTAATAGCTTTCCAATGTAATCCTTTCTGAAGGTTTTAAAAAATATTGCCTACTTTTTGGCACTTGCATTCAGGGGAATATTTTGTGAGAAAAATGATTTTATTAATTTGCTCTTAACATTTTCGTTCCCAAATGAGTATAAATATTTATACCATTTGTTTTAAGCCACTATTTTTATATTTTATCATTAAACATTATTGGAACTCCTAAAATATTTCAAAGTTTCTATGATTTACTGTTAATACTATATTTTTGAAAAATTTTAATGGGAAATATGAATAATAAGCTATATTTCTATCTATTTAAATACAAAATGTATTAGTTTTTTAAGGAAGCCATTTAAATTATACTCTTGACAAGAAACATTTTTTTCTTTATTCAATATTTTTTTTCTTATTTTTAGCCTCACCTTTCGATCACAAGCTCTTTTAATACCTTTGATAATTTAATTAAATGTACAAAAAACCCTAAAACTAATTTTGATAGAGGCGTGACTCCACGAGCTCCACCTAGGATCGATACGGATCTCTCAGAAGGTAGGTAGCTTTGCCACTATAAATAGAAGTTTACGATGGCCAAAGCCGAATGGCAAGTCAATAAATTTACAGATCGCAGCTTGGGCCTATCTCGCATTGAGGAATATATGTTGGAAATGTACAGGGAAGGCGCACAGGTAGCTAACTGGAATCACCGAAGCTCGACACATTGGCCTGGTCAGCTGCCGCGGCGGCTGCGGCTGATCATTAATCGCACCCCAGTTCTCCACAAATCAGCAGTCACATCAACGCGCACACAGCCCCCGAGCATTAACAGCGAGGGAGAGAGCAGCATACTCTGTTAAGCGGCAGCCGGTCTGTTGACGTGTGTTGTGTGTATCCGCCAGATACTTTTCCGTCTGCGGATTCAGTCTTACATTGGTGCTCACCGGCTGCGCGTGCTAAACTCCAGTCAAGCTCAGAATATAAGCTCTTCTCAGCGCCTTAACTCCGGCGAATCGTTTCGGCCGCTGTGCTTGATAAACAAACAGTTAAACAAACCGCTCGAGCGTCGTCGTCGCCGTGTGTTTGTGTGAGTGTTTTTCGCCCTCATTGTGCTCTCGTGCAAATGAAAATCTCATTGAGCAGAAAGTCGCAGCAGCAGCAGCAATAGCAGCAGCAGCGGAAAAGTGGAAAATCCTAAAGCGGCACCAGCCACCTCGAAATAAGAAAATAAATTGAAAATATCTCGGCAAGTGAAATTTCTGCAATCGAGAACTAAGGAACAGAGCAATTAAGCCAAATACAAGTCGAGTTCATCGCTGGAAAACTGCCAAAAAGTAAATTATATTTAAATATTTTGATATTAAAAATGTTTTTTGAATGCCAAGTGGTCAAGATATTTTAGTTTCCTCTAATTACTTTATTTTCAAATGTACAAAGAGTTTTGGACAAGAATTCCCTAGCAGAAAACTGTGTATAGGAATTTGGTGACAATAAATATTATATAAGTGTCAAATTTTATAGGAAAGAGCTGACAAATAGTCTTTATTCAAATAAAATTGAGTTTTAAGTTTGAATTTAAGTAAGGAAGGTTAAGAAATTATGATACTACATTCTTTTATAAGGAGTTATTTTTTATTTAAAGCGAATTTCGAGTCAACTCTGTGACAATGAATCTATTTTTTCATTGATAAAAAAAAAACCCATCTACATTTTGATTTTATGAAAGCGAATGAGTCAGTTGAACAGGGCTATAAACTGTATACTTGGACATTCGCAAACATTAATGACTTCTTATCAAACCTCAACTTTTACTAGAGGTTGTAAATATAACCAAGTAACCAGTTGGATGTTTATCAATTTCCTATCAATTTCAAGGCCTTTTCTTAGCCATGAATTATCTTCCTCAATTAACTAGAGCATCTGATAAATTCAGATTACATTTTTCCTATTTACTCTATCAGTTTTCAATTAATTTCCTGTCATTCTCCCAATTACCTTATATATTTGTTGAAAAGGAATATGAAAGAAAATGCTGTCTTACAGCCAGAACTTTCATTGGTGGCGAGAACCGGAAAATAGTTTTGGTCTTCGCTACTTTTTTTGTGCCTGTGCACTGAGACTAAAATTAGAAGCTTAATAAAAGGATATAAATATTGATAAAATATTAAAATATACCGAATGTGAGCTATTAATTATATTTAATATTCCAGGAATATAATCATGTTTATATTTTGTTGTTAAATTCGCTCTATTCTTGGTTTTTTTAGGAAACAAAGATCTAAACCAAATTTAAAGAACAAGTTACTTGGTTTTAGGATTTTCTTTTCTTAAATCTATTATTCTTAGAAGGCTTCTTCCTTCTTAACCTTTATTTTCTCTCAATTTCACCTTAAATTCCTTGATTCCCCACTTATTTTTTCTCCAAGTGCTGACATACCAGTCGATCGGGTCGATTGGCTTCAGCTGGTCAAGCGTCCAGGAGGAGCGTGCCCGTGGCGGCCACCTGTCCAGTCCCAGTGCCAAAGCCATTGCCTGTCCAGTGCCAGTTTCGTTGCCAGAGCCTGCTCCTGCTCCCTACCCATACCCATTCCCATTCCCGATTACCGGGCTTCCACTTCCAGCCGCAGACATTGCGGCACAGAAGCACCAAGCACCAAGCACCAGAAAACCTGCAGCAGCTCCGAGCGCTGGCTGGGTGTGCGTGTCGAGCTGTGGAATTTTATGCAGTGGTTGCTCGCTGCCTCGTTTGCGTTTTTATTTGTATCTGTGCGAGTATTTCGACTATTTTACAACTTCATATACTTATATGAAACTCTTTTATTGCCGGCGAAGGGTGGTCTGGTGGCTGCTGCCTCAGTGCTACTTGCTACTTGCCACGCATCCAGCGGAACGTAACGAAAACGCAACTGCGCTTCACGCTTCCACTGACCAGGAGAGGAGGAAGTGGGTTGTGGGAGGAAGTAGGGGGTTGGGCTTGGGGTAGAACACAGCCAGCGAGACGCGCTTGAATTGCGATTAGCATTTGTCCAGACGGAGATCTCGTGCTAGCCAGCAAATCAAACACAGATGGAGCCTGTCTGTCAGCCAGTCAGTGGGTCTGAGCGTCCAAATTAGTTGGCAAACATTAGCATTAACAAGAGCTAGTTACACAGGGAAAAAGCCAAGAAATTATGTCAATTTGGTGACAAGTAATATGGAGAGTCAATATTTGGGCTTGGATGTTTATCTTTCCAAGGTGAAAACGGTTCCGAGGGATATGAGCATGGAAATAGAGTGAGATTATAAGTGGGTTTCAGAGAATTTGAATTTCTAGAGTGGGAAATGATGTGATGAATTTTATATTCGAGGTTTCATTCATTTGATTAATTCTATTTATTAATTCTAAATAAGGTTGTTAAGAGGTTTATATATTTATATCTTGAAATTAAGTTTTATGGAGTTATTCTTTTGTTTTTTCCTTTATTTTTCGTTAGTCAAAATTCATCTGATATAGTATTAATTCATTTAAGAAAACATTTAAACTCTACATTAATTTCATTTTCAAAATAGTGTTTTATTCAACCTTTTCATTTGTTTTGTTCTTTATTTTAAGCTTTTTTAGTTTCATCCATATATCCATATTATTTTTATCCTTTGAAAAACTGCGCTTAACGTTTAAATACATTTCTTGCTCAAGATGAAATATTGAAGAGCTCTTTCTATTGAAATGTTTTTATATGTTAGGTTTAAAACCACTTTTATTGCTTATTTCGTTATAACAACTTATGCCAAAATAACAAACATATAATGCATATGCTGTTACAAGTTATTTTCCCTGTTTAATCACCAAACTCTTTTCTGAATGAAAATCCTTAGCCTTTGTGGAACTTTCTTCGAGTGTGCGAGAATGTAATTCAGTTTAATTGACTTTTTATCAATCGCAGACGTCGCACAGCCCACAGCACTTTTATTATTGGATGCTATTGCAGCGCGTCTTGCTGGTGTCTGCGGATACATTATATATACGAGTTAAACCCGCATTTTCGCAGCATAAACTCCAGCAGCAGCCGATGTGTGTCGGCGGCAGCTGGACTCGTAATTTCCTTTATGTTGTGTCTGCTGCTGCTGCTGCGTTTTGTAACCTGGTTTTATTCGCAGTCATAACATTTCTGCGGCCGCCTGTGTCTAATCACTGTGCCAGCCGAGCCGAGCCAGCACAAAAACAAACAGCACGCCACGAGATACAGATACAAGATACATTGAGTATTGGACACACGACGACGCTTGATTCTGACATGTTTACATATTTTGCTTTTTTCTCGCCTTTCCTCAATCGATACAGATACAGGGTGCACAGGCAGATACAGATACGGATACAGTTAGCGATACCGATAGGCAAATGTATCTTTGACTCATTACGCACGAATCGCCCGGGTCGCTGAGTCTTTAGTTCTTTAGTTCCATTGTCTTGCCATGACTCGAGACATTCTGTTGCAGAAAATCAATTTTGAGATACTTGTTGTGCCTGCCTTACCTGCTTATTTACTCACTTTACCGCCGAGCGGGCTCTCAGCTGGCTGGGATTGCGAAGATTAGCGCCGCGAAGGTCGCTACAAGAGTTGCCACACACCACCGGATGAACTTGAACCCAGCAAATGCTGTGTGTTTAATGCCAAACGGTCATAAATTAAAACCGAAACTGAACATTTGCAAACATCCTGGGGCCCCGGCTAAAAATAAACCAAAAAGAATAACAAACAACGAAGCTATGTATCTCTGGTGCAAACGAATTCGGCGGAAAAAATTGAAACGTAACTTCTCAAATGTCGCTTTCTGGTGATTTCGTCAAAAAGATTAATAAGCAATCTTACGTGGTGTTCTTTTGGGTTTCTCTTTCTTTTGTCTCTCCAGACATCTACGTGTTTGGCATAAATGCTATCTGCAGATACACTGAATTATATCTCGCAACGGAAATGTATTAAAAGCTCGTTCAAAAATTAAAAAGTAACGGCTGCCAATAGAGAGAAAAATAAAGCAAGAAAGAAGGAAAGATATATCACCGATAGACACACACACGGGGAGTGTTCAATTGAATGAACTGCATTTCGAACAATTTAAATGATTTATGACTAATTCATTCAAATAATGATAAATGACTGTGCGCCTTTGGCTGGGAAAACTGCCAGTGATTTTTAAAACCATTTAATTGATAACTCAAAGCGGAAATATAAAACAAACGCTTAATGCCCGCTTATATTAATTATGATTTTAATTAGGAATTATTGTTCTGAGGTGAGCAAACATGAAACCACTATTTAATGAGCAAATAAATATATAAATAATGCAGTTTCCAGTTCAACCAATCTTTAGTTTGACTTGACTTCAACTTGCATTCATTAATTACAACATAAATTTAAAGTTATGGCTTTGAAAGCTAGTTGCAGTTGACTCCCGCTTCTATCACTCTAAAAAATAAATAAAAACATGATAGACAGACCCTACTAAACATGAAAGAATCATGGATTCATTGAACTCTAACCCACTGCCGCCGACAGCTGGCAATGGACTGGGCCGACATGGCGTATGTGTAATGTGATTGCAGCTATAAAACTCCACTTGTAAACACAATTATATATAGAAACGTCCATACACTCCTATGTGTGTGTGTATTGATAGAGGGCGTCCATTGTGCTAATGTTCGCAGTTCGTTGCATCTTTTATGGATCTCTCGGCGATAGAGTGTGCCAATTGCCCTCAAAAAACGCAAAGTTTTCACTTGGAAAAATTGATTTGCATAGTTTAAATCAATTCTTGGTATTCCTTAGAAAGTGTCAAAGCTAAGTTTCTTAAAATCAGCGTAGGAAAATTCTATAAAAGCGTTATAGCTGAAAAAAAAAGACTTTACTTACAAAATCTTGACTTGGGAATTAAACCTCTCACAAATTAATAATAAATAGAAAACAAAGTATTCATTACCAAATTCGAAAGCTAAATTACACAAAAACTAAATTAAAAAAAGAAATTTTTTTTTTTAATTTCCAAAATTTCATAACTTGAACAAAAAATAGAAGCTACTTCGAATATTTTATAAATAATTACTGTAGTAAAAAAATTAATAAGTTAATAAATTAAATGTTAAGATAAGATTTATTTTACTCCACTTGGAAATTATATAATTTTCATACAATCCCAACTACTTCACCTATTACATAAAAAATTACTGCAGTTAGAAAGCAATAAATGAATTCATAAAAAATATAGGAAATAGACTAGAATTATGTAAAGGAAATTCCGTAACAGCTTTTCTTCCAGTGCAGCTAGTGCCTAGAGCAGTGTGGCTGATGATTTTATGACTTTGGCAGTGCCCGAGAACTTGCATCCCATTACCATTACCGTTCTATGTATAACGCCCAGGCAATCATAAATATATGGTGTACATATGTACATTTTGCGTGTGATTCTCATGATTTTTACCACCTCCTCCCCTCTTACACCCGCTTTCTATCGCTCGATTTATCACTTATTTGCCTTTGTTATTTATAGACATTTTTTGTATTGACACGCAGTCAGACGTAAATATGCAAGTACACATATTTGTTGATTGCTCTTTTGGCTCTGCTTTCAGTGCACTGCCCCCTCACACCTACCGCACACACACCCCACACACCTCACACCCATCACCAGCCACATCTCCCTTGGCCTTTGTGACTTTGAAATGCGAGTGGTGTGCTTACATTATCGATTTCTGCGTTGTCTGGGAGCTCGGTAGCTCCTGATAACGCCGAACTGGAGGAGTTCCCCCGCCAGGGCGTCGGCCGAAGAGGGGCATTATGATATTAAAAACCAGTCCCAGTCCCAGTCCCTTTGAAGCCACATCCATGGGGTAAACATTCGGGTGATTTACCATCTAACATCAACAGGAAATCGAAAGATACATATGCCTGTTAGGGAAAGCAAACAGATAAGCGATTGGGTTTTCCATGAATTTTCTCGAAACTTTTTGTACATTTAACGGATGCAGGTTTTTGAGGTTTTGTTTTAAACAATACCAGGAAATTATTTATGGTTTCTTGGGTATATTTTACTGGCTTTTAGTTAGTTTACTAAATTCTGTAGAAATATTTACAGTGTTTGTCTATTTGGTATATTTATAAAATCGTAAATCATTGCAAATATTTACTGATGCGGAAAATTCTAAAAATAATAAACAATGGCTTACAGTTCTTGTTTATTTTAATATTTTTCTCATTCATTCAGTGTTTATAAAGGGGATTTGGTTATTATTTCGGGGAAGCACTAACAGAAAATAAATAATATTACTACCCACTTCCTTTATTTTGCTAATTATATTGCATGCAAAATGGGGTTAAGCTTTTCATTAAAAATCTATTTTATGCTTTATATTTAATTTTTCGAATCGAATAAATATTTTTTTCTTATCTGCTCTCGTAAAAATGACTCGTCGTCTATAAATAATAATATTTAGCGAGCTATTAAAAGCCATAATGCCATAAATTATTATGGCATAATACCACAATGCAAGCGATTTGTCACTTGTCTCTAATATAGATCTTTAATATATCCAAAATATATATTTTCCTGTTCGCTAAATGTCGGTCAATCCGACTTGGACTGCCGGAGGAATGGCATCTATTTATAAATGGCACTTGCGACTATCATTCACCGAGATATTTCTCACCTCCCAACCGAAGATTTCTCAGAGTCGCCGTGACGCAATCTCTGCCAAGAACGACACAAACATTGCGTAAACAATAAATTAGCCAGCAAATACGACGATGGACGACCACTTGGTATAACAGTTTAGGCCATTGTATTTTTATTTGATTTTTTTCCGCCCCGAAAACCATGTCAAGTAGACCGCCGCCGACTGTACTCGAGGGCTTAGAATACTGCGAAACTACTTTGCGCAAACATTTGCCAAAGGTAATGGTAATTTATGCTGGAAAACTAACTTTTTTGCTAAAGAAATAAGTAAATGCTGTGTATCATTTTTCCATGACAATTCCGTTTTGGCAACTGCCCAGCGAGCTGTCCGAATATGAGATGAGGGCCCCAAGTCGCCCTGCTTTGGGGTCAACGACCCCCGGGGACTGGAAGCCGCTGCCTAATGGGATATCGTAGGTGTTTTCACTTGTAATTATTTATCCATAAGGTAGCCAGAGCCGAGGCCCCTTAAAGTAATTTATTTGGTCATTTTTTTTTCGTTTCGTTTTTTGGCAAGAGAGCGAAATTTGAGAAAAAAAAAACCTGAAAGGGGGCTGACCAAAATGAATAAACAATAAGCCAAATTAACTTTTGAATATTACAAGCCAGAAAAAGTTTCTTCCCCCCGCTTGCCATTGAAAGTGAGTCACCAAACATAACTCCCGAGCCAGCAAACTTGGATTGCTCAATCCGGGAACCCGAGAGTGTGCCCTCAAACTTGGCCAGCACTTTTTTTTACGCGTCAACAACTTCTGTGCCGGTATCTGTATCTGTATCTGTGTATCTGCTTTTAATTTAGTTATGGAAATTTTTCAACATTTTTTCCTTCCAATTGAACTGCTATTCAAGCATTGGATTCATTGGCTTTCTAGACTGAATTACGCAGAACTGCAAATTCAATTAAAATATCAACAGATACTTGTGTTTATGTTCCTCGCAAATTTAAAGCTACAAATATTTTTATTGTTGCAGAAACAGCACTATTTCCAGCTTTAATTAAGCGATTTATTTTAATTGTCCATGCCAGCTGTGGCCTTAAAATATTTTCTACCTGAACCGCTGATTAATTCCCCTTTCAGGTAATTTCCTTGATTCTTTTGATTTTTTCCAGGCAAGAACAGCTGCCTAATTTTTAGACATTTGCCTAACAATATGAATTCTTGACGCATTAACGAGTTCGATCAAAGTCCGACGCGTGTCCAAAAGGGGTAGAGACCTCATCATCCATCCTCGTCAATCAATCAAAGGTGTTAACTAAGTTTCTCTTAAAAATATATATTAATTAGATGGTCTGTTTGATTTTCAAGTGCATTTGGATGGCATGAGTCAGCCGCAGCTGGCTTATGTAACGCCTCATAGATTATTTAAATGAGGCATCAAAAAATAGTAATTTATTGCAGTCTAGAGCTCTCGATGTTTTTGTCTGGCTGATAAGCTCTGGGGTTGAATAACGTGATTAATAAACAATATACTTACAACGTAAATTGATAGGGGCAGCTGATACCGAGCTGAGCCCCGATTTCGCCCTCTTACATATATCAATGAATTTTGAGCCTAAGTTTCTTTCTTTCCTAAACTGGTTTCGAGTCGTTTCTGGGCCCCAAAAATTTCCAATTCTGTTAGAGACTTTTTTTGGGGGATTTCACGGCCCGCGAATCATAAAGCATTTGCATAAACAAACGCTGGCCCTTTGTGAGTCTTATTTTTTGTAGGCTTTTTAGCATAAAAGCGTCACATTTCACTTTTCCCTGCTAAGCTTGGGAAAATTTCCGACTTGAATGGAACAAATAAGTCTCTAAAAGCCGATCCAACCTTTCTGGCTATATGGGGTAATGCCATGCTTAGGCTGGGCCCCGATGAACTTGATTTTTCGGTTTTTGGTCAGTGCCGCTCACTATCGATATTATCTTTCTCTTTCGAATTTAAATGAGGAGAATTTAAGAAATATAAATAGAATTAGAAATCGAAATCACCATTAGCCCAGTTTAAAATCTACCAATAAATACATATATTTGTCATAAAAATCTAAGAATTACGAGGCAAGTTATTTCAGAAGTTTGCCCAAGTATTTCTCATCTTTTTGGCAATCGTTCAAAAAGCATTTTTAATTTTTCAAATCAGTTTTAAGTGCTTGGCAAAGTGTTTTATAGTTTTATATAGAGCTGCGGAGCCATGTAGGGCGATTGGCAGCACAACATAAAATGTATAATTAAGCTATAATTACCTTGAAAATTAACATGAACTTTCCGCACGCGGCACTCAGCATTTGGCGACGATCCAAAAACGATATTTGCCATATTCGGGAGCCCAAATCTGTGGCAATTGCGACACATTCGATTTGCATTTATCCATAAATGTACCTACTACAAGGCAGGGTCTTTAAAAATCAATTTGTTTTTTTTTTTGTCGCTGAGATGAAGGTGAAACAAATTAGGCCTTTGTTTGCAGCTTGCTCTTGTTCTCCCGACTCTGCCTCTGACTTGATTTTTTCGTTTTATGGCTCATCAAATTTACGTTTATTAATTGAATTTCTGTTACACACAAATCTGATTAGCCGCATCTAATGGATAAATGATTTTTCGGGTCCCAAATTGAGTTCAATGAATCAATTTAAACTGTGGAGAGAAGGAGAAGGTTTTTAATGGCTGATGGAATATCAAGTCTGTCTGTCTGTCGGTTGAGTTTCCATTCCATGTCCTCGGTTTGCACTGAAATATTTACGGTTGGCATTTCATTCTCGGAAGTAAAGAAGAGATATGAGGGGACAGGTGGAAATGTCAATTTACATTTTTAATTCGAGCCGGGGGCTATAAATTGATGAGAGCCAGAGCCTTCTTTGTCCGGTATTGGTTCCATTTGAAATGCATGAAACTATTCCGAAAATTGCAATTGCATGCAGGCCTGTCCGTCCTTGTCTAATGGTTGTTCCTTCTGACCGCATCGTCGCTTTTATTTCCTTTCACAAACTGAAAGTTGAAGCTGAATTAAGCCAAATCGTTACCAATTTCGATATGGGTTTGAGAACACAGAGAAAAATAGATGGAACTGTGTAGTGTTACCTTCGATATTCAAGGAAATAAGTTGGTTTTTCGATTTTAAATTAAAGAACTTAATATATATTAATACACAAGATAAATACTATGATAATTTGATAGATATATGAAACATTATGCATATATGTAAATATTATTATAACTACATTTTAAAGCCTAAGATGTTGCAGGCAGTGCGCCTAAAATTCCCAAGTACGCATTCAGCGACAAAACGCTATGAAACTGAGTCTGAATAACTCCACAAAAATAGTACTGATGAGGCGTCCTGAAACTATAAAAGATTTTGACAAAATCGTTGTATATTTTTGGCATAATTTATTTTCGTCGATTAAGAAAGCAGACTAAGGGTCGATCTTCTAGCTAGATCGACCCTTAGTCTGCTTTCTTAATCGACGAAAATAAATTATGCCAAAAATATACAACGATTTTGTCAAAATCTTCTCATCTATTATAATCTTTATTTTCCGTATTTTCTGTAAAATTATGTACTCTTATGATGGGAAATATTCTCCATCGATTCCGGAAGGTTCTGCAACGCTGGTCTCTAGGAGGCGTAGGCTGAAAAGGGGGTACACAAGCTTATTCGCAGTTACCTTCGGCCGTTGCACATGCAACATGTTGCATGTTGTTGCCGCATTGCCGTAGGCATTTCAACATGATATTTATGCAAAGTTGCAACGTTAGATGTGGCAAGCAGAAGCGATATAAAGGTATAATTTGCCACCCTCTCCTCGCAATCTACGGTCAAATAGGTTTTGCTCTCGTTTTTCTTGTTTTTTTTGTTTCTCTTGTCGTTTGGGAAAATCTTGGGAAATTCCTTAGATAACTTTCTTGTTGAGGCAACATAATTCATTAGATCCCACAATTACCGTTGGCTTTCACAAAACAATTTCATAAACAAACGTGGGGAAATTTTTTTCGTAAATTGTTTAAGCTGTTGCCCTAACTTTGGGGTAACTTGGATATTACCTGGGGTTCCTTTAGAAATATTATTTTAAATAATATTAAAGAATTAAAGATTAATTCTCTTTTGGTAATAAATGAGACTCTATATAAGTTACCTAAGTATTTATTAGTATAACTAAATAAATAAAGAATACAAAGTTTTAAGTATTTATTACTAGATCATTTTTATTAAAAAAGAGGCTCTCTTCGAACGGAGTCCAACCTCTCCGCTTCACACGCTTTTCTTCGGCATCTTCGGTCTTTATAAATGGTATCTCATGTCTCAGATCCATCACCATGCCCCTAGGAGTGCTGTCCCCCGCAGCCAGTAGCCAGAAGAAGTAGTAGGCCAAACGGATCCACACAATTAACTTCGTTTAGGGTAATTTCCGGGCCAAAGCCCTCTGCTCTGTGTGTGCATGTGCCATGGAAATAGAATCCGAACCCAACTCCCCCCTGGAGGCTCTGCTCATATTACATTCTACAGAAAAAAAAAGAAAGAAATAAAAACAAATCTCCAGGGCTCCAGTTCTTCGGCTCGTCGACATGCAAGTGACAAGTTAAACGCCGGTTTCATAATTGCTTATGGCTCTTGAGTAAATCTGGTATCAGATTTCGCACGGGCTAGAAAATTCAGTTGTTGTGTGAAAATTGTGCGGCATTGTTTTTGTTGTATTTTTAGCCGCCAATGCGGAAAACGTGGAAAAACTCTCCGCCGAGAGTGCTTTAATGTGTGCTGTGGTTGCAGTTGTTGCCGCCGCTTGCCACATGGCCCCGCTAGATTTCGAAATGAAATGAACAAAAAAACCCGAAAAAAATCAGGAAAATACTCACAAAAAAAATAACGAAAACTATTTCAATACTCGACAACTGGCAGAGGTATTTGCAATTCAATTTCGTTTTAGTTCAGGTTGAGAACGAGAGTGAATCGAGTTTGTTAACTTTATTTTTTCTTTTTGGGCAAAATTGGATATTTCAAGGTTCAGATTTCGGGGGTTTGTTGTGTTACTGGATCAAGGATACAAAAAACAGCCTGTTTGTGTGTGTGTTTGGGGGTGGGAACTCACAGTGGGGCGGACAGGTGTTAACGGGCTCCTCCCCTCGGTGCCTGGCACCACGGCCCCTGTTGCTATTGACATTCGACGATGGGGATGGGGGCTAGGCTCACCTTTGTTTTCCCTCTTTGTTTTTCGGAGGAAAAATGCCAAAAAAGTGTCACTCGGATTGAGTATGCTTATAAATAATATGTAGAGTCAATATTTTCTACTTAATGTAGCAGGGAAAATGTCAAGTGAGGAAATAAAAAAATCTCAGAGCCTCTCAAAGTGGTTGTATGGTTTTTAGAGGCTTATTGAAGGTCCTAATTATTAGATTTAGCCTCTAAAAAATTGTAGTTGGCTTATTTTCATCGAAAAAGAAAGTAAAAAAAATTATTCCATACTTTTAGGCATCGCTTTGAACGGTTTTTAAATCTCAAAAGATTTTTAAGGGATTTCGGTAAGCTTTTCCATTAAAAATAATTAAAAGAGGTTAAAAAAATTACAGAATGTACAAAAATATAATAAATAATGGTCATATTACAAGAAAATACTTTAGTGACAGTTATAGCCATGTCTTCTCTAATTTGTACTCTAATTGATATATTCCCTGACTCGTTTAAGTAATACCTAATAAGCAAAGAGTCCCTAAAAACCCTCCCTGCTAGTTTGACCTCTGCTGTACCTTTAGTTACCTAATTAACAAAGGTACACAGTCACAGCATACGCAGCTCGTATGTCAAAACTGATTTCCCGCAAACCGAATGGGCCAAAAGCCAAATGTCAGAAATCAGAAATCCGACTGGCATCCATTACACATTAATTTAATTAACTGTTAAACGCGCAAATGTCCGCACAGACACAGACAATATATATACTGTATATATAGTGAACAATATATAGCGCAGTTGGGAGATAGAAGCGGCGATAGGACGAGGATGAGTGACACGTGAGCAATTATTCCTGTTCGGTGTGCGGCTTGCATGTCGTCGTTATTCCTGGACATAGATAAAGTGAACATACGTGGGCTGCTATATATATTTCTGGCCTAGGCAACACTAAGTGTTGTTAGGTGGAATCTGACATTTCCATTGAAAAGTTCGACATTTTTAAGCATAAACGTACTCAGAACGGTTTGACGTACGACTATCATTTGTGTTGTTTACAGTTATCTAAAAAAATCAATTTCGCAAAAAAATGGAATTAACTCGTGAACATTTTCGTGCGATCATTTTTCACAACTTTCGGCGTGGATTATCACGACAAGAGTGCAGCGATGAACTTAAATCTTTGTATGACTATGAAGCA
>VNKF01001586.1:0-61791 GCA_008044355.1 Drosophila lacteicornis | reverse complement strand
CTGGCACAACGGCTGTTTTTGGACGACCTTCGCGGAATTCGTCTTTGAGGGAGCGTCGGCCACGATTGAATTCGTTGTACCAGTTTTTCACAGTGCTATAGGATGGTGCTTCATCGTCATACAAAGATTTAAGTTCATCGCTGCACTCTTGTCGTGATAATCCACGCCGAAAGTTGTGAAAAATGATCGCACGAAAATGTTCACGAGTTAATTCCATTTTTTTGCGAAATTGATTTTTTTAAGTAACTGTAAACAACACAAATGATAGTCGTACGTCAAACCGTTCTGAGTACGTTTATGCTTAAAAATGTCGAACTTTTCAATGGAAATGTCAGATTCCACCTAACAACACTTAGTGTTGCCTAGGCCAGAAATATATATAGCAGCCCACGTATGTCAGTGTTTGTAAGGGGAAATGAGAGCATCGCTCGGCACGCGAATTTTGTGGCAACATTTTGTTGTTTAATTTTTTGTGTACCGACTCTGCAAATTGAGGCCCAGTTTCCAGTTGCCTTTCCTTGGACGTTGGCAATTTGCTGCATACAAATCGCGACTGGCAACGCTGTGCAACGCTGCCGCTTATGGTGGCAGCCAAAAGAACTTAAAGTAGGTTACTTAGCAAGCACACACATCTCCACGGGGCACTGCCACAAAAAAAATTAATTAAAAATGGTAGCTTTAAAGGAGAAGGAAGGAGCATTAGCTCTTTAAAAAATATTATTTACTAGGTTATTCTTCTGGTTTTCTCTTAATTAAATCCCTTGCTACATTTATTATCTAAAATACCTAAAACTAAGCATTTCCATTATGTTCTCCTTACTTTAAAAGCTTTAAAAACTCCCTCCAGCCAAAAGCAAATACAAAATGTTGTAGGAAGCTGGGGTGGGGACCCTCTCCCAAGGGGATCGCCAGCCCTATTTATTATTATTATTTTTGTTGAGTGCACATGGCAAGTAGCTTTTGTGCATACTTAAGGCAGCCGACCAGCCGAGCGTCTCTGGCACGCCCCCCTTTTTTAGGGGGTGCTGGGCGCTGTAATTGAGGGAACTTTGCAGCAAGGCAAAAGTTGCCGCATGTACGAATAGTTTGCTGCATAATGACAGGCGCGCCGGCATGCATATTTATGCCCCTCATGCTCCTCAGTCGCCCCTCTAAAAAACCCTCAACCCAAACCCTCATTCCAAACCCCCGAAAAGCAGTTTCCAAGGCGCGGAAAGTCACGCTCTATTGGCCCTGGCCAATGTGGCTAAAATAAACGAGTTTGGGGGATACTTTTAGTTGGCCCAAAACAGAAAATTAAAATAAATAAAAAAGAGAACAAATCCCCAGGGAGTAGATCCCTCTCCCAACGAGCTAAAAGTGATTAATTATTTAGTAAACATTTTCAATGGAATTTGTTTGATTTCAAATGAAACCGCAATGAGAACAGCAGCTGCCAGAAGTTACTTCCGGTCTCTCTCTCTGTCCCTCCGCAACCGCCAACTGTGGCTGGCAATAAAAATTTTACAGACAATTCGCTTTTATTGCATTTCACACACACACACACACAGAGGCACAGTGGAGGTGCAAGCGAGAAGGTCACTTGTAGCCCAGTTGGCTTTAAGTTGGTCAAACTAATTTGTTCTACTGACTTCCGGGAATCATTTATAAACCTGGATTCCTTAGAAAAAAGGGATAATGGAAACCCAAAAGGTACTTAAATAAGTTTGAGACTTGCAAAATATTTAAATAAATATAGCTCAAGAAATTCTATAACGTTAAAAATCAAGCGCATGAAATAAATATAAAACTCCTTGATTTTAAAAAAGGTTTATTGAATTGGAAATATATCGAAATTTAATTAAAACTTCGAAATATATTTATTTATGTCAAGAAATGTATGTTATAACTGAATTTACTTTAACTGTATCCATTAAATAATTATAACAATTTATATAACTGTAATCTGACAACAGTTAATTAGTTAAATAAAATATTAAAACTTATTTGTAATATAGTTTTAAATGGTTTCTCGATTAGCAAGACAATAAATAATGTTATCTTAATATTTATGAGTTTATTTAATAAAAATTAATTTAAATAATATTTTAAAACTTATCTGTAATGTATTTTTGAAAGGTTTTTCGTTTAGTATGACAATTATTTATTTTATCTTAATATTAACGAGTTTATTTATCGAAAAAGAATAAAAATGTTCCTGTTACTCTTGTGTTAAATAAATACAATATTGCTATAATTATTTTTTATCACAATATAATTGCACCATTTAAAATGTACTTGTAATACAGCTAAAAATAACAATTTAATAATATGACGGAATAATTATTTCCTTACATCAATTCTCCTTTCCCTTTACTTTGAATTCTTATCACATTTCTCGCTTAAAATACCCCAAAATCCCCCCCAGCCCACATTTCCCCAAAATCGGTGACAGGATCACTGGACATGACCAAAAACCCTTGGCAGGAATCGATAATGTTGCACACACGCTGCCATCAAAAAAAAAGAAAGAAAAGAATCAGCCAAAGTTGCGACAGCCACACATAGATATAAAAAACGAGCTGCATACTTTCAGGCGAAGGGCAGACGCCATAAAGTCAGGAGGTGGCATTTTTTACGTGTACACCTTCCGGAGGCCCAAAGGCAACGGCAACGGCAACGGCGAGGTGTTGGCCAATGCACTTGCGGTGGCTAAATGAATTAAAAAATCGAATAGAACGGGCGGCGCGAAGTGAGGCGATGGGAATTATCCTGGAAAATTGCGCCAAACGAAAGGATACAGTAAGAGGGAGGTGGCGCATACAACAGCTGCATACAAATGCCCCCACATGAGTGGGTGTATGGGTGTGCGTGTGTGTCGAGTGGCAGCGGCAAAATAAAAAAATTAATTTAAATTTTTATGATGCCATAAAAATAATGCATGGCATGTCTGGGGGCCCAGCCAAAAGGAAAGACACTAGGCCCCAGCAGGGCGAACTGCAGGGGGCGTGGCAAGGCTGAGGCGAAGTGAAGTGGAAGCTGGTGGGCCAGGGCACTCACTTAAAGAATTTATAGTTCCTAGATACAAAAGAAATTCAATTTAATCAATCATTTATATTTTACAAATATTTAAATAAAATAAAACCATTGATTATATATTTAGCTTAGTTTATAAAAGGGTTTTTCCTTTAAAAACAACTTATTGGAAGGCTTCACCTATTTTTCTTTGAGTGTGGAAAAAAAGCAAAGGCACTGGCGCCACGTTACCCCAATTAGCTGCACACTGTGCCCCAGCATGTCGCGGCAGGAGGTGCCCAGCACACACACCCGCACACCAGCACACTCGCACACTCGCACACACTCCCAGTTGACTGGCACCCTAAGCAGCATGTCATTAGTGCCGCCTTCGAAAACAAAGCCAAGGAACACGCGGAAATGGGCGGAACAAAATAAAGCGCTGAAAACACACACAGAGCACGGAGCATTAAAAATTCCAGCAACTTGGGCCCACTGGTCCTAGCAAATATAATATATATATATATACATGCTCGAGTCGGAGCAAATCTTGCAGTATGTTAAACCTTATTTAGGGCAGTGACTTTCAAAATAGAGCACTCGTGACAAGTATTTCAGTGATTTATAAATGCAAATAAAACAAGGGAACAAATGTTTACAAAACAACAAAGATTCATAACAGATCGGGGTTATGGTACTTATTACTTTAATAGGTTAAATTCAATTATTTAGTATTTATACATAAAACATAATAAATTATAATTAATTAAAATCATAAAAACATTATATATTTCATTGATTATATGTTCCCCTCGTCTTATCACACCTTAACAACTTAATTAATTTCCAAATCTAACCATTATCATTATAACTACATACAACACGCCCCCACGTTGCGTATACGCAATAATCCTTGGTAAGCTTAAAGCCAACAAATAACTAAGCAAGCAAGCTGGCTGGCTGGAGCGAAGCCAGGCAACATCAAAAAATTTAGCTCCTCATTTGCACTACATACCGCAACAGGACAGATTGCCACGCCCTCCCGCCCGCCTACCGACAAAAGCGTCGGGGCGTAACAATGAATACAAATGAGTCATTTATGGCCAACAAAAAGAGCAAGAGAAATATCCGTCGGTAGCTGCTTGAGCTCTCTGCGTTTTTTTGGCCAAAAAGTGTCAAGGCAAAGGACACATAAAGAGGTTTCGCTATGAGCCATTTGAACAATGGCTTTCGCTACAAATCTGATTTTGGCCAGGACGAAATACAATGTATTTTGCTTACGCGACTCACATAGAAATTGTAGTTAAAATATTCCAGGCACATTTTTATATTTTTATATTTATATATTATTCTTTTTTTATTATTTTATAACCTAAGAAAAGCTTAGTTGTATTAAAATTTCATGCTTTTTACTCTTCAATATTGAAGTAACATTCTTAAAATTTTAAAATTAAACTCACAATAAACCGTAGAGCTTATCAACTTATTTCTACATAATTTTAATTACCCTTACAATTTCTAATCCAACATTTTAATATCCTCCATTCCTGCTTTTAATTGCTTTCCGAAAATGGCTTAAAAATTGCCAAATTTCCTTCACTTCTTTCCGGCTTTGCCAGCTGTGATTTATTTCACAAAACTCTGCACATGGCACACGGAAATGTTTCTTGATCGTTTCCGGTCATTTCGCATGGCCCAAAAATTCGGGTCAATTTGTGATCCCTGCACTCTGCACCCGGCACCCTGGGCTCTCTGTATCTCTGGCCGGGACATTAAATTAAAAGTCCTGACCAGGACGACGCCCCTTGTTTATGGTTTCGCTTGAAATTTATCGTTATGAGCAAACGTTGGCCAAACAGAAGGCACTCGCGTCGTCGTCCTTTGGCTTTAAACTCGGGCAGGACTCGGCGGAAACGGCGCTTAATTCGCCATAATTGGTTGGGCGTGAACTTCGACTGGAACTTCGATGGCAATTAAAATCGGTATTTCGAACACGCAACGTTGGGTCAATTAAGGTCCTTCCCCCCCGGAAATGATTTGCTTATCGATTCCCATACCTCTCACCTTCCGTTCACAGTTTTTTCATCGCCACTTTCACTATGATTTACTGTCACATCTCGACTGACTTTAATTGACTCCCCAAGATGGAGAGGAATAGCAGGAGGTAGGAGGTGATGGGAGGAAGGTATCTCCGAGGAGTTGCCCAAAGTACACTCCATAATTTAAAGTCATTCTAGGGCTGCTGGCAGGAAGGGTATACGTATTATAGGTTTCAGGATTTGTTTAGATTTTAAAATACAGATAATTTAGTTATTATCTGTTAATTTTGATTTTTTTAGGTCAAGGCACTTCTTTATTATTTTCTGAATATTTTCATTCTATTTCTTATGGAATTTTGTTTAGAAATAAATCAAATCACATTGATTTTATTTAAAAGTTATCGTCAATTCAAGAAGATTTATTTATTTTGATTAAAAAAATATGTTTTCCTTATTTCTATAAAATTATTATTATCTTTCCTTTCTTTCCTTTAATATATAAAATACTTTGTTAGTATTATTTTCTATTCTGTTTCTATTTTTTAGAGTATTTTTTAATTCCCTATTTTCCTTTTACTTCCGTTTTTTGCTGTCTGGCTGCTTTTCATTTTCATGTTTCACTTCCGTTTCGCTGGCAACAATTTAATATTTGAAAAGCGCAAAAGGAAGTGGAAGGAAGAGCAGTAAAATGAAGGAGAAGAGAGGAGGAAGAAGGCATAGAAGCAGAAGAAGTAGAAGCTCAATGCAATTAATCAAAATGCTGGTCGCGAGTCCTGCTTGCCGCCCCCTTTCTTCCCACTTTCACCCTCAGAACAAACTGCCTCGTCCTTTTTGTATTTTATGCAGTGCAGTGTAAGTGCCAGCCATAAATGTGTGTCTATGTAGGGGTATGTGTGTGTGTGTGTGTGTAGGAGGGGGATGCATGGAAGTAGGGTGTCGGGTTTTTTGGGGGGTTGGCTTGTGCAATGCAAAAACGCAATTCGTGAAACTTGGCTGAGACAGGAAACAAAACTAATTATCGTTATAGCGAAATTTTTGCTACTGCAAAATTTCAACCCCTACTATATGCATAAGGGGGGGGGTGGCACAAAAAACAGAGGGGTGGCTGGGGAGTGCCACATTTATAATTACTGTTTGCACTCTTAACGAAGACTCCAAGAAGAAGATGAAGCAGCGAAAGAGCGCCAAGTACAAGCGAAGGAACATGTTTAACAAGAGCAAGAAGGATAACATGATGAATGTGGAAAGGATGGGAGATTTGTCTCAAGAATCGAAGGTAGAAGTACCCTTGGAATTAATTCCATGTGATGAAAAGGGGAGTTTATTTATTTTTTATAAATGCATTCAATATAGGCACCTTTCTCCAACCTTGTTTGTTTTTTCCACAAAAAAAAAATCAATGCATACTTTTAGAAACCATTTTAATTGATTTTAAAATTAAAGCGATCTATATCGAACCCCTGATAAGCTGAAATGAAGTCAAAATCAATGCTTTATAGCCTACTTGCCATAATTATAAAATCATGTTTAAAATTGCATACTTTTAGACACAATTTTTATTGATTTTATATTAAAAGCGATCTACAAGTATATCGAACCCCTGATAAGCTATGATAATAAATTAAGTCAAAATCACTGTCTTACAACCTACTTGGCATAATTATAAAATCCTCCTTTAAAAAATATCAATGCATACTTTTAGGCTCCATTTTAATTGATTTTAAAATTAAAGCGATCTCTATCAAACCTATATAATCTATAATCTATAATTAAGTCAAAATCACTGCTTTATAAACCTACTTGCCATAATTATAATAACCTCTTTTCGAATTCTTCAAGGAGAACCAGCAGCAGCAACTCAGAGCGAGAGACTCAACATTTTTGAAACTTCATTTTCAAAATTACGCTCATTAATCATGAAAAACAACCGAAATGTTGACAGTCCCAGGGAGTGGGTAGGGTTTGGAGCCAGCGGAGTAAGGGGTTAACTTACCGAGGTGTGTAGGTGTGGAGGTGCACCCCTCAAGAGGGTGTGCGCGTGGGTGTGGGTGTATTGGCCGTTGGCGTGTCGCATAATACTTTGTTAGGTCCTAACACGCAAATCAACAAGAGAAATTGTCACATAGCTAAACTGGGGGCTGGGGCAAAGAAAATGGAAAGGGAAAGCGGCGGAAAAACGATGACAAAACAAAGGGGGAAGTGGGCAAGTATTTCTACTTGCGGCAAAGAGGGGAAAAACAGGGCCATCGATATGGCCAAGGGTGTTGGGTACAGTGCGTATCGGGTTAATATGAAACAAGGAAATGTTTAGGCATTAAGATAAATAGATATTATATGTTAAAAAACAAATCAAAAATATTTTAAGTCTTCCTAAAATAGCACAGGAAATAGAAAGGATTTATTTTCTTTAATGCCTATCTTTTAGGTTATTTTGAAATATTCTTAGTCTTTTGATAACGAAATACAGCTAATTGAATTTAATTTAATTAATAGTAAATTAAATAATTTGTTGACAAGGTATAAGGATTTCAGAATTACTTAGACATAAATAATTGTATTACCAGGATTCAGCGTCTTTCTGTACATTTCTAATAACCTTAAAGCTTAGGGAAGGTTTTTATTACGATTTTTTTTAAACTTCTTAGAATAATTCATATTTTTATTAATTTATTGTTATTTCTAAGAATAAATTTATGATAATGTGTAAAGAGTTTTTCTTAATTTTCAACCAATATGACACCACTATTCCCCATTAATTTATAAACTGAACTCTAAACTGATTTCTTAGACTTCTATTATCCTTCGAATCCCAACAAAGAAAAAAATATAAAAATCGTAGAACCAAGCTGTTGGATTAAATGCTTTCATATTCCCACGGGATAATTGCCATTAATTACACATGTAATTACAGTGCTTGAACGTACTGTGTACTGTGTGTACGTAGTGGCAACTAAACAGGTATATAGGTAACCCAATTAAACCGTCGACCGTTCCCAAGTTGAGGACCTTTGACCTTGCACGCACAACCAAGTAACTTATGACATTGGGCTGGGAAAAACAAACAAACGAAAGCGGGGAGACCGTGGAAAGCCAAGAAAACCTAACGGGGCTTGATTTATGGGCAATGAATTAATGGAAATTCAGATAGTCCGCACTTTAATTTTCATATTTCTGCCCTGGGACTAAACTTAGTCTATATCGGGGGCATTATCCATTCACTAACCATTATCTGCGGCATCTCCTCGCAAGCTCGACCTTGGTGCACAGCTGTTGCCTGACACACACTCATGGAAACACACGCACAACAAATAAAAAGCAAATTGTTCCAGCCAAGCCCACGAAGAGAAGGCAAGAAAATACGGTTGGCTTCAAAGGGGAATCGGTGTTATATATACCCTGTTATCCAAATATAAATGTTGTAAAGAATTATTGGGGGGAATATATAATTTTCCCATGGAATTTATTATTTATTATGAATAATACATGTGTTAAAATAGACCCTGTTCTTTCCTTTAAGAATTTTTGGGGTTCTTACTGTAAAAATATATATAACAAATAGTTCAATAATGAAATGTATACCTAACTGACTCTGTAAAATATTTATTTCTCTATTTTCTCAGACTCTTAAAATCCTTCCTGTTTTTATTAAAGTTACACTCCTAGAAAACAGACATACCCCCACATATTGGCTTTCAGAATAGAATCCTTACCATTGACATTGTCTGTCCTGGGCCTTGGCCCTGCCCCCTGTTCCCTGCTCCCCGATTCCCCTTATTCATCTTTTCCTAGAATTTTCCCGCCCCCAAATTTCGGTTATTTTCCTTTTCTATGTGTTTCTCATGTTTGTTTGGCTCTTTTTGGGGCTTTCGGCGGTCGCACGTAGCAAATTCCATTTACGTGTCCTTGAATTTCGCTTAATATTGTTTGGTCCTGCTGTCCTTGTAATAGAAATAGAGATCGCAATAGAAATTAATAATCAATATGGCAAAACCCCAAAGATGATGGAATCGAATGGAGAATAAAGCAAAGTCCGGCCGAAAAAGGAGAAGCAATTTGTGTGGCCATTTCCCTGACGACGACAGACGGTCTATGTTTGCCTCGGATTGAAGGCAAACCCAGCGACTCATAACTCATACGCACCGTGGGCCGCAGCCGACGCCGCACGAGATTAATATTTAATTAAATCGATAGGCTCCTATCATTTTTGGGTTGGAAGCTGGAACACCGTTGACAACAGCTTGTAAAATGCTAACGGCGCTGACAGCCAAGTGATTTATTTATGTTTTGCGGTCCACACAATCGTTGGGTTCTTTAGGTGCGTCTGCTGTCTGTCTGCAAATATTAATTATATTTCCATTCACAAGCTCTCACACAAGAAGGGCGAAAAGAAAAGAAAGCGCTTAACCCAAGGGGAATTGAGTTCTTAAAGCAGCTGCAAGGTGTTTTTAAGCTGTCAGAAAAGTTGGACAAAGACGCAAAGGTTTTGGAAGGTGAAGCACAGCCACTCAAGACATTCCAAGGTTAGAGAATATTTATAAAAGGCTTTTTTAGGTCTTAAAAAATATCAGTTTTCAGCTATTAGTATTTATATATCTATTTTTATTGTTGACATTTTATTGATCTCCCGTAACTAGTATTTTGCTCACCTCCTTCAACAGCGTAAGCGATACCAGCTTGTTTGGTGATTTTGCGAAAAACGAACAGTTTTCCGGCGCCAGCTTTTCTGTCTGTGTGTGTTTGTGTTTCTGCACCTTAATTGCGCCACAAATACGTGGCATGCCTCCGCCAAGGATTGCGTAAATCTCTTTTGCCCTTGCGAACGGGTCACGCTTCCCTCGATGAGGCCACTGCTTCTTCCATTCACTTGCCTCCGCCTCCGTCGCCGCCGTTTAGGAGTTCTGATTCAAGTCGAAACGATTCGAACTCGCAAAACGTGAAATGAAAACCCAAGGGGAGGAGGCAGGCTGTTTAGAGTTGGTACAGTGGTTGTTGTTGATTATTTTGGCGTTTTTGTGGCTTAATAAGGAGTAAATACTCTTGACAAACACTGGTTTTTAATACTGCTTTCTAGCAATGTTGGTTCACAGTGTTTCTTAATTAAGTTACTCAACACCGCTCACTAAAGGGGTATATTAACACTGTTTTTTAATGTAGTTACCCAACACTGATTCTTAAAAAACTTCTCAACACTGTTTCTTAAACAATTTATTTAATGCTTTCGCTTTTTACATTTTTCCCTAACACTGGTCTTGAATCTAAAACAGGCTTATCATATGAAAAAAGCTCTACTGAGAAAATTAATCCATATAAAGGAATATTTTCAAGCAAAAACATTCTTCTTCCAGTTTTTCTAAACAAAAATGATCAAAAACGTGAAATGGTTTTTGAATTTCCTTTGAAAACCATAGCTGGCTTTGCTTTTAATTAATTTATTATGTTAAATCCAAAAAGACTTGCATTCTAAAAGATTAAATACCTTTAAATAGACTCAAATTGTTAAATAAATAAAAATAATCCAAATTAAAGCCTAGTTCTCATAGGTTCATGGACTCGTAGCCTTCCTGTGATAAATGGTTCGGTTAGTTAGGGGCCTCCGCCGGAACTGGGAAACGTTTTGTAAGCACTCATGTTGTCAACTCCACTGCCCAAACCAGCTTTCACCGCTTTTCCCAGCTTTTCCAGTACTCTGACTGGCCATATACGTATGCAGCTCGTATGTTTTGTGTCGCTGGCAGTTTGCGGAGTTTGTCATTCGGACGGAACTGACGGACGGGACTGTGGACAGAGCTCGCAGAACAAATGGACCACAGTCCGGAGGAGCACACATGCCTCATCTCTCCTCGTGTATCTGTGCCTCGTTTATGATTGCATTATGGCGAAAAACAGCTGAAGTTGATGCCGCAGCGCCATGTAGTCGGCAGAAACAATACGGGAACAGCAAAGGCAACATCAACAGCTACAGCTGCGTAAATTTGCATAATTCCACAATAAGCTGTAAGTCCTGTAAGTCCTGCCTTCCTCCCTTAACTAAAATGGAAAGATGGGCCTGGCTGGGCTCCGCTCTGTTGGCTTTGTGTGCAAAGTTTTGGAGACTAGAAAGTTTCATTGGCGTAAATGAGGCTCCCCTGGAGAGGGGGGAGCCGTGTCCTGTGAGGGATTATCAGTTCAGATCACTCTCGGCTGATGTGACACACGGGGGAAAGGTAATCCATCATCAGTTTGGTCACAGCCAGTGACTGATCACGGGTCAGCGGGAGCGTACTTTGCTCAAGAGTGATGAGTTCGGATTTTGTGGGGGCTTAAAAAATAAACAAAATTAATTACGAGTACATGGCAAAGTCCAGACTTTTCAGGCACCTTTCTAGAGTCCTTTATTAATTTCCCAACTCGATTTAAGAAGCCCCTCAACTCTCCGCTTGTAGTCCCTCTCGCAATGAAATTTTAATCCCATTCCGCCGCCACTGCTGGCAGGCACAGTGACATGGCAGGGGGGGGCGGACTCTGTGTGTGTGTGTGTGTTGGGGGAACAAAAAACCCCCGAGGGTGGCCATGTTGCAACAGCAACCGGCAGCCATCGACGGCTAACACGTCGATTACGCCCCCGAAGCGAAGTGCAGGGCTAAGGACAACGCAGGACATCGCCGGACATGTGTTCCCACCAGCCTACGACTGTTGGCCAAAGTGTTACTGTTATTGCTGCCGGAGGGGGCAGGGAGCAGCGAGTGTGTGGGCGTGTTGCCACTACCAATGAATGCCACATGGCCAAGACAGCCGGAAACGTGGCAATCTTGAAAGTGAGTGGGAGCGAACGAACGAATTTGGCGATTAAAAACGAGGAAATGGAATCATATTTACAGGGGAACTTTTTAGGAAATAATTAAAAATTGGGAGTTTCGTAGAAATTAATATTATAGGGCGAAGAAAACCGAGGAAACTAAATGAAATTAAAAATTATAATAGCTATATTTTGGTGTGAAAGTCGTGCAGAAAAATCTCTTATGATTCGAAATATTTTCCCTGACTTTTAAAAGCCTTAAATATACATTCCCTTTCAAAATAAAATGCAAAAATTGTATTACTATTTTACTATTACTATTACTACTATTACTACTACTACTACTATTACTATTACTATTACTAACTCAACTCGATTTTATTATTATGTAAGTAAGATATTAAAAGATTACAGGATTTCTTTTTAGTTTTATGCTTTTTTCTGCGTTGGGTTTCTGCTTTTGAAGCTGCTGTTGTCCCTCTTTCTTAATGTCACTCTGCTGTTACCTCGATGTTGCTTTTCTGTCTCTCTGCTGTTACTCAGCGCTTCTCCTACACAGTCTTACATTTATGTTATTTTAGACTATAATATCTATAATAAATCAGCAGTCTGGACACTTAACATTTTATTTTGCATTTAAATACCTTTAACTACCCTTCTCCTTACTAATTATTAAACGTTTAACAATTTGTCTGCAATCATTGTTGTTTGAGGCCTCTTAAACCCAGAAGCAAACTCTCCTTGAGTCAATGCCAATTAAATCGATGACAGCACAGCAAAATGGTTGTATGCTCTTGATTTTTGCTAACTGAATTCATAGGCTACGTTTAGAGTCCCAGAGACACGCCAAACAGAGAGAAAAATATAAATGTAATGCTTTAAGTGTTTTTAAAATTGTCTAAACTATTTATACAAATATTGTTTAAGTTTAATACCTTTTCAAGTTCATGTAAGAGTCAGGGTTGGATCAATTTAAGGCTAGAGAAAATTGCCCACCTTTTCTCCTCGTGCAATTATCTCTCCTGCCTCGACTCTCATTTGTTTGTCTTTGTGCTTTGAGTCCCTTGACTTGCATGTGTGTGTGGAATTTTATGAGCTGGAGTCCTGGAGCCGAACCCAGCCAAAGTCCGGATGAGGAGTTCAATTAATTGCTCGTCTCGGCCACGCAGCTGCCATGTAGTAGAGGAGGAGGCCTAGCGCAAACATGGTCTCCAGTGGCAGTGCCTCGTCCTGCCTTTGTGCTGGTGCTTGTGCTTGTGCTTGTGCCCGTGTTTCTGTTTGTCCATGTCTGCGTGTCTGCGTTTGTGTGCAGTGACGTCGGCCATGCTTGTTGTTTATCCCGCGTCTTGGTCAAAGAGCTACCCCGCCACCCTGTCCGCCCCAAAAACGCTTAACACTTCACTGAGCAGGAACGGGGGGCGGAATAAAGTGGGCGAGCCGGAACTCAACTGCTCAGTGAGGCGCCATAAAAGCGTAATCGGTTTAATGGACATATCACATGGGCGCTTGCCATGCAACTGCAGCCCATGAGCTCATGAAGTCAAAAGGTATTGTCTTTCCCTTATTTTTTTTGGTTTATTTAAAGTGCCTTTTTATCCGGAGTTAAGCTTCACTTAAAGTTAATTTATCTTTGGAGTAACTTAAGGCATGAAAAATGCCAGAAGAGCAGCTTGGCATAGAAAAGCTAAAAATTCTTTATAGAAAATTCTCAATGAAGAAAGAAAATTCTCAATAAATAAAGAAAGAATAAAGGAAATTCTTGGCTATAGTTAATGCTTCTGCCAAAATATCCTTTCAATCTCAGAGTATCTTAGCCCACCACTAGTTTCCTCTTCCCTCTTCGTGTTGCCTAGTTTGTCCTCTAAGGTGCTTGATTAATTTAGGCCCTAATTTATTTAATTATGAGCCAAGGGCTTAGACAATTTTGTCACCTGTTGGCAACACCAACACCCACTTGTGTGTGTGTGTAGCGAGGCGTTAAGGTGAAAGGGAAAGGGAAAGCACTTGGCGAATTTGCTTATTGGCCGCAAGGCAAGTTGGGGGGCGGCTCAAATGAAGTGAAATGAAAGAAATCGGCTTAGCTTAAGTCACCACACACACTGCCCCCCATCATCGGTGCGTGGCAAATTACTTTCAATGGCATTAAACGCTTACACAATACGGGGACCGGGTCCCTGTATTTAACCAACCGAACTTCCCCCATTCGACACTGTAAAAATCAACAGGAGCAGGAGCAGAATCAAGGACAACATAAAAGGCATAAAAAAAGAAGAAGACGATGAAACAACAGGTTGGCCTGCACATAACACAGGCAAGAAAAAATACAAAACAGAAACCATTTTATATGTATACAGCCTCGTAAATAAATACATACATATATTAAGGCATTTTTCGTCGCTCAGCGAGGGGAGATTTTACAAAACTTGGCTTGAGGATTGGTTAAGAAATATGCCATTTATTAATTATGAATTTTTCAGTAGCCTATAAAATTATTTAAGCCTTGTCCAGGTCGAAATTAAATCTTTAAAAAATCTAGAGATATTTATTAATTTAAAAATAATTTATAAATACTTTTAATAATATCAGAAACTTGTCAGAAACTAGCAACAGTTTCTGGCTTCTAGCTTATTCAAGTCCTTAATTAAATTCCTTTTAAACCTCTCACCTTCCTCTCCTCGAAACCCTTCAATCAACCCCCTTTTCAGACTCAAAGTTTCACACTTTAGTGCCCAGCCAGTTGTGTTCTCCGCTTAAGTCTGTTGCTTCACTTGAGTTCCAAGGCGGTTTCCTTTATTCTTTTTTTTTTTGTCGGTTTCGGTTTCGACATAACGAGGCGGTTTTATGGATTTTCCGGCAAAGGACATAAAACATAAACCATACAGGCATCATAAATATATACATATATTATATATTGTTTTTTTATTTGTCTATTATTGGCCACATGGTATTCCTTCGTATGAATATCTGGTTGCTCTTAAATTCGGGGGTTTCCAGTTAAATTTCCGAGGGGAAATGTTGAGCAAAAATGTCTTAATTGAATCTACGCTTGTTTTAAATTTTTACCCTAAAAGCCTGATATATTCTGTCTGGCTTCTGAACATTTTTTTGTTTATTTTCCCTCTGGTTTGTTTATGTTGCTCATTCCAGGACATTATTTATATGCCCTTACAAGGAGGTGTTTACGAAATGTGGGTAATTTTGTCAGGATCTGTATTATGAGTTAAGTTAAGGGAGTTTTAGTTTAAGCAGGTTTATAGATAAAGGAACTGAATATTTTTTAGGGTATTACCATTATCATTCTTTGCTGTTTTTTTTTTTTGTCAGCCCCTGGCTTGTATTTCCATATATATTTTGATTTGGTTCAGCTGGTGGCAGACAGGTGACAGGATGAGGGAAAGTGGCAGGATATGCCAGGAGGACCGTAGAGAGAGACAATAAGTAGAACGAAAATGGCTTTGTCGGTTTATTAAGCATATTTCGTAGGAATTTTTAATGCGAAAATCCGACTGTGGACACTTTTGCCCTCGAGCCTTTGCCATCGACGGGGAAAAAGTTGAAATTTTTCGGGGCTTTTTTTCATGCCCGATATTTATATAAATATATACATATACATTTTTGTATTTACTTTTCTTTACACATATATTTGCCTTTGCCCTTTTTATGCGGCTCTCCTCTTTTTGTTATATTTTTATCGCATTTTGAAACAATTTTTTTTTGCCGCTGTTTTTGTTGTTGGCCTTTTTAGGAATATGTTGCAATTTCAGCATCATAAAAATGCAAATGGGTTTGCGTGTGTGTGGGGGTGTGTGTGCCGTGTGTGTGCTGTGCAGGAAATAAAGTGGGGATTGGGGCTTACGGGGTTAATGCGGGGGTTATGGGGCGAGTGGGGGAAAAGGGAAAGGTAAAGAGAAATATTAAGCCGATTTAAATGGGAAGCTTTGGAAATTTTGCACTTTCTGTTCCAGAATACGCTTACCTCTGTCAGTCCCTTGCCCTCAAACTAATATACATCAATATGTGTGCACTGAGGAAATAGTTATTTTATTATAATTTAATATAGAAATATTTGAAGTAAATAAATGTAAATAATAAAATGAATGAATATGTATAATAATATATTGAAAATACACATAATATATAATTATTATATTATTAATTAAATATTAGTACAAATCTTAAAATAAATAAGACAAGACAAGCTTTTAACATTTTTTAAATCCATAAATAATTTATTTTTCTATAATATATTATATTATTTTATATTCTATAAAGTAAAAAAACTCACTGAATAAAAAAAAAAGACAAAGATATGTGCCAGAAACCAAATATTCCTAAGTAAATGCTTTGAAATTATTCTATCAAAATTGGTATTAAAAAATGTAGTAAAAAAGCCTTTCAAAATGTTTAAAAATCCATAAATAAATTATTCTATAAGCATATTCTCAGAGAATAATAAAAAAAAGACAGACTGAATAAAAGTAAGGCAAGGATATGTGGCAGAAACAAAATATTTATAAGAAAACATTTTAAAATTATTCTCCCAAAAATAAAATCAAAGCCCCTGATAACAATTATAAATCTTTTCACATTTTTCGATATATTTAAAATACATAAAAATGGAGTACAATATATTTTAAAGTAAAATTTCTCTCTCTGTGTCCTCGCTAGACCATTAGCTTAGCTTATGTTTAAATATGCCATGACTTCGATGGCGATAGTTGTTTCGGGGCTTTTGGTGAGGGTCCCCTCAGGTGGGCCAGGCAGGTAGAAGGATCAAGGGTTAGCGGGTTGTTTTCCCGCCTCCCCTTGGAATGGGGATTACAAAGCACTGCCAATGCACATAGAGTGTAAATGTTTGCGGGTGTGAGTGTGTTGTGGGGGTGTGGGTGTGCGAGAGAGTGCCGTGTAAGCCACACAAATCCTATTTGGAAATTGAATTGCATATTCATACATCGATAGTTTTAACAATTTGTAAGCAGGCGACCCTTGACGCCTTGTTTATTTATCGCCTCAATTTTAGACAAAGTTATTTTATAAATAAAGGAAATAGGTAAGATTTTGGGGATAATAATACTTTTCGTAATATTTATTTTTATAATCAATTCAATTATCCTCCAAAACCTTTACGAAAATAGAAGAAATACCCTTTTAAACTATTTTGTATTGGCTTTTAAATTTAGAAAATAAATTTCACTAAATTCAAGCTTAACATCAGAAAAACCTTGAATTTCCTTATCTATTGTAAAAACTACGCAAGTCAAAGTCAAGCTGGAAGTCAAAGTCATTGCGTGTTCTTTTCGGTTGCCAATGCAAGCCATTCGAATCAGTTTCTCCGGGTTTTCCTCTGCTCTGGCTCCTGCTTCTTGCACTTTTCTTTTCTTGGTGCCTTTGCTAAGCACATTACGCATACGTCACGTTGCACGCTTGCCACCAAAAAGAAGCATACAACCATAAAACCGTACAACCGCACACACCGCACACCACAGATTACGTTTTGTTTGTTATTTTATTGACAAAACATCACGGCCATCGTCGAATTTCGATGACATATATTACGCATACGCCCCGTGGAGCGTATAGCGCGGGGGTGGCAGACCGCAAGGCGACATCGTAAGTCCCCGGGAAAACTAAAGGCCCCTGGGAAAAGTTTTGCCAACCATTTTCGGGGAGGAGTTTTTCAAGGCCACAAAATGGTGGAATTGGCAGGACGACAGCCGGTCGGTGGGGGGTGGCGAATGTCAAGTGAAACGGGAATGTTGGCGGCCAACTTTTGCATTCGACGAAACAACAATTTCAGCAATTTTTGGTATTCCATTTAAATCGAGACAGTGTGGCGAGGAGAACTTGTTGTCGCATCAGCAATAGCAAAAACAATGCGCTTTGTCCCGCACATTGTTACGGTTGCGGACATTTTAATTAGACTTTAGTGGCTTTTGTGGTCGCCATTGTTGTCTTGCTGCCAACTATGCACTAAATAAATTTAAATGACAAACACACTGAAACCCAGCACAGAGGCAGAGGCACAGGCACAGGCACTGTGAGAGGCACATGGCAAAAGGATATTTCCACAAATATTTCTACGCACATATGTCCAGGTCAACCTCCCATGGAGTCTTAGATACTCATACAAGGGAGAACCACATGGTTTACCCTCCCAAAAGGGTCGAAGCCTTGGTCTTTCAAGTAAATTCCACATTAATTTCATCTCGAAATAATTTCCAGAATACCTTAGGCTCTACATTAACAGAGAATGTATTAAGATAAAGGAGGATAAGTGTATGAGATAAATAAACAAACTAAATTTACCCCAAGAATATATTGAAATATATAAAAATACATACAAAATAAATCAAAAAAGTTCAGTAAAATATATAAGCTAAGAGAATTAATTATAATTGATTCCCTCATCAGTGCCTAATAATTTCTTATACAAATTATAAATAAATAAGCTTATGCCAATTTTTAATACCTTTATTAGCCGACAATTTCAATGCGAAATATAATCTTTGTTCCTTAGCTTTTTGCTATTCAGGAACATATTTTAGCTGCTTATTTTCTTTTCCTTTTTTTTTTTTTTTTGGCTTAGACCCACATTTTGTACGTTTTTCCTTTTTTTCTGGTAATAATCTCATTTCCCAGGCTCAGTTTTTATGTCTGTGGTTCTGTGAAAAATTGCCTTTGGGTTTCCCCCGAAAAAGTAGGCCTTAAAGGCAAAAGAAGAATGCTGTTTCGAAGGCCAAAATGTTTATAAATTGCTTAGTTAAATGGCAAATAGATCGTTGGATAATTATGCAAAAAGTTTGCCTGCAAAAGGTGGGCGCAGGGCAAAAATCAACAGGCCATTATGGGTTAATTAAGGCAGCCGCGAAACAAAGTCATCTCTGTCCAGGGTCCAGGGTCCAGTGTCCCGTGTCCAGGTCTGCTCGTCTGTCTATTAATTAGCCTAAAGTGGATAGAGAAAATTGCAGTGAGGGGTGTTTTGGGGAAAATGGAAAATGGAAAAGGGAGAGTGGCCAAGGGGCCCCCTAAAATATGCAACATGCTCATTACAAGCATAATAATTAAACTCCAGAGTGCCACAAAATTCAAATATGCGCAGCTAGCAAAAGGGGGGCGGACTGGGGGTCAGTTTGTTTACGCGATTCCATATGGCATTCATACACGTACTACGTGCAGTGTGTGTGCCCGAGTGTTTGGCATGGATTTTGCGTTGTTTGCCTCGCCTCGGCTATGGGGCTATGGGGCAATGGAGAAAAACAAGCGTTCCGCAAGCAAAGTCAGTGGAAAACGTGCCAAAAGACCGCCTTGTCCCCGCTCCCTAGCCGCCAACAGACCCTGACTGGGTCTGCGTGCAAATTAATGCGACATTTATTCATTATGGCATGAAACAGTGGTGAAGGCAGGAGCAGGAGGCGAAGAGAACTTGTTCTAAGGGGGCAAGGATAACCAGGAAAGGGACAGATGAAGCAGCCAACCACTCAACGAGCGGCCAACAAAGGCAATGATGACACACCAAGGCACTGTGGGGTTGTCCAGGGTAACTAATGCCTACTTAAGGCATTTTTATTCAATCAGGTATTCAACTTTGGTAACACCTAATTATATTGTTATCGTGGTTTCAATGTAGATTCTTATTTATTTCATGGATTTCTTTTTTAAGTTTTTATTTTTCAATGTGTTTGGTTTCGTTCTTGTAATCGTAGTGTGACCATAGCCCTCCTTTTTACTTATTCCTAATTTCATGTAATCTCGGCGGAATCTTAACATAATGATTACTGCTAAATGCTTAATTGCTACACTATGCAAAGTACTTATTCAATCAAAGCTAACAATATTTTTTATATTTTTGTTATGCTATTAGTATTTAAAAATATTTATTTTCCATAATTTACTGCAAAAGTAATAGAAGGAGAACTCTAGACACACCTTAGGTAAGGCCACTATGGTCACACTTATTATTATTATTTTTTTATTTCACATTTAAAATCGGTGTAACAACAGCACCATTAAAACTTTTAATAAAAACTCCAATTAAGGAAATTTTCAATACAATGTCATAACCATATTAGCTATTATAAGCTATAAGGCCACTATGGTCACACTTATTATTATTATTTTTTTATTTCACATTTTAAGTCGGTGTGACAAAACGTTCATTAAAGAACAAATCATAGCAAAACAACGCAATCTGTTATCTTTTTTAAACTTATAATAAAATGTTCAATACAATGTCATAACCCTATAATCTATTATAAACAACTTCCTAGGCGCACCCAAGACATGATCTTTTGTAAGAACATAAATATGTCCCTACAAACTTTTGGGCATCCCTGTGATTGATTTAAAACCCCATTATTGTATACGAACAGAAAAAAAGGGTTTTCCTTGTGGCTCCCTGAACTGAAAAATGTATTTTTTATTACCTCAACTTCCGGTTTCCGCCCCACTGTGCCAGCGTGACGATAACCTCAATGCGACGCCCACTTGAGCGTCGCCGCCCACCAATTCTCCTCCTCATTCCGCAATCTTCACGCCCGTCTCTCACTCTCTTTCACACACACACACAACCAACGTGTCGAGGGACATAAAAAGCATTTGCGTGATTTTATTTCACATTTTTCCCCCCTGTTTCTGGGCTCAACTTTGCTCCCGCCGCCGGCGCTTCTTCCAGTGTTTACTATGGGGAGTAGAGTCCATACGCTCATAGGCTCGTCTCCGGAGATTCGCTGTGTGTATTTGCGGAGCTTGTGTTAATTTAATCACAGTAAAAAGAATTTAATTAGTTGGGCACACAGCGAGAACAGCAAAAACAACAGCAAGCGGCAATTATAAAAGGCGTTCTGAATAAAATCACCATAACTCGAGGGAGGCTCCTAGAAATGGCCACATCTGGCCCCTGGTCAAATTATTAACTTGCCCCCGAAAAAATCCGGCCAGGATATGCTACTTATAGGTCGCCAGGTGTGGACATGAAATGAAAAAAGGAAGCGCTGTCTGGCAAGATGCAAGGCGGTTGGCACTGGGGAAAATATATGAGCAATATGGTAATTAGAGAATATTACCAAGGTAAAAATGCATACATGCAACGTAAAATTAAAATGTAATTAAATAAAGTTAAATAGGTACTTACAGATGTACCAGAAAAAGTTTTAAATATTTATTTAGTGTCATAAGGCATTAAAAATTTAATAATTTCGAAAGTTTAGCTGTCCTAGAACTTATAATCGTATTTATATAAATTATTTTACAACGACTGCTATTTAAACCCATTAAATACTTTGAATAATACTTTTAACAAAATAAGGTCATATTCATTAATTTTCTAAACTGTCATAACGTGTAGGAGGATAATAAATGGAATTATATTTCTTTTAAAGGTTAAACTGTATGTTTTTACACACCCCAAAAAATATTTAAGAGATTTATTAGGTGTCATAAGGAATTAAACATTCTACAATTTAAATCATTTCGAAAGTTTAGCTGTCCTAGAACTTATTATCTTATTTATTCAATATATTTGACAACGATTTCTATTTAAGCAAAGCCAATAAAGTACTTCGAATAATACTTTTAACAAAATAAGGTAATTTAATTAATTTTCTGAAGTGTCATAACGAGTAGTAGGATAATATTACGAATTATAATTCTTAAAAAGATTAAACAATATATTTTTAAACACTTGAAGCCGTCATTTTTCGTCGGTGTCCTTGCCAAACAACGAAGGAAATTTCACTGGCAATTTGCGCTGACTTTTATCGCTCGTTTGGCTTCACATACACAGTACTCACAGAGATACCGGCACAACATTATACCATTTTTATTTTAATCTAGCATGTGTGTGTGTGTGTGTCTGTGTGTGTGCGGCAGGACCTTGCCTCCTTGAGTTTCCCCAAATGGCAATTCAGTCAATGACAGAGCATAAAAGAGCCACCACCACCACCACCACCGGCACCAGCACAGCACCAAGGAAAGGCAAAAAAAATAAAGAAAGACGAAATGCCTGTCTATTCAACTATGAGTAAAAACCTATTTTGTTCAGGTCATGCATGCGGCTGCGACTACAGGGGGATATATCTACATGCTCGTATATATCTGCATATAGACTCGTACACTCGCACCCGTATCCCCAAAGTGGAAGTCAATTCAAGCAGCTTACTTTTATTTAAGTAAAAGGCAAAAGGACACATACTCGTGCCTGGCTCTTTCTTTTTCCGCTCGCAGCTCGTACTTGAGATGCTATAGCTGCTGACCTTTTCTGTGTTATTTTATTGCTGGGCAAGGTGCTCTCCATGGACGAGGGGCTCTCTTTTCTCGGGTAACCCACCTGAACGATGCCCCCGGGCTTTGGCATATCTGCATCAACATACTACAGTTGTGGTCAACATAATGGGAGTGGGAAAAGATATGGGAGGTTTTAATGATGTCTTAAGGGTTCTATGTTTGCCAGAAAATAAACAAGTTAACAAGTTATGGGTGGAAAATATTTATAAAAGGGTGTAAACCTATATTCTAAAAGTATTTCATGCATATTTTTAATCATTTATGTTTCCTTAAAATTAAAAAAAATATATATTTGTCTTGACAGCAGTCGTCCGTAATAAAAAATATTAAACATAAAAAACTAGAAAATAAACAAGTTAACAAGTTATGGGTGGAAAATATTTATAAAGGGGCTTATAACTATAATTCTTAGGTATTTATAGTATTTCCTGCATATGCTTAATAATTTCTGTTGCTTTTAACTATTTAATACAACTAATTTGCCTTGAAAACAGTCGTCCGAGCAATAAATAATATCAAAAATAAAAAACTAGTTAACAAGTTGTGAGTGGAAATTACTTGTAAAAGGGTGTAAACCTATATCCTTAAAGTATTTATTGTATTTCCTGCATATTTTTAGTCATTAATGTTTCTTTAAAATATTAAAAAAACATATATATAAATATATTAATATTTAAATATAAAAAAACTATGTATATTCGTACTTACCCGCCTTGAATTTTGTTCACATCTGTACTTCTGTCTCTATATCTTTTTCCATCTATTCCTCTCTGTTGCCTCACCATAGATTTCAATTTGCAAGAAGAGGCCACCATTCCGGAGGACATATTTGACCAGCACGATGGCGACATCGAGGATGAGGACGCCGGCTCGCCCCAGATGCAATATGCTCCATCTGGCGCAGCAGCAGCAGCGGCTCCATCTGCTGGCAACGATGAGGAGGCTGGAGGAGACGACGACGATGAGGACGGCGACGAGGATGCGGGACTTGGCCTGCAGGAGCAGCCGGAGGAGGAGGATGATGCATCCGAGGCAGCTGATATTGTGAGTACAACACACACATGTCTTTGCACTTGAAGAAAATCTATATTTTGACTTGTCAAAGTGACAGTGATATTAGAGGTGGAGAAACTGCGATGTTCGCGGATATCGATGTTTATTAATGTTTTAAAAAAACATCGATGAAAACAAACATAAAAGTTTTCATAAAAACATCAATGCTTTCCAGAAAAAAGACAAAAAAATAATAAATATTCGTCCCTTACTTTAGTGATGTGCTAAATACATTGATGTTTCCCTTTTTTTTTAAAACATCGATGCATTGAAGTTTTTATCGATGTTTCTCCACTTCTACAGGATATTTTAATATGTCTATTTTAAGCTAAGAGACTACGATTCAGTATATTTCCTTTCCTGTTTATTTATCTTTTATAGCCAAGCAAAATATATTTTAAATTTTAATATTTCATTCATTGCAACTTCTAGAAAATGTAATACCTAAAATCAATCTTTAAGCCCAAATATAAATAGAGTAACATTTTCCTTTTAAATATTTATTTTAGAACCAATATAAAGTACTTTCAGACACCTTATTTTCTATATGTTTCACCTTCTCCTATTCAATATTTTTCCATCAAAAGATTATCCCAATAAAGTTGCAATATTTCGACCTGTGTACCTTAGAACTTATAGCATTTTTTTAAGGACGCACACACAAATATAAGAGGCTGCTTTATAGAGTGCCCTGAGCCTACAGTCAAGTCCATTCTGAACGAGGTCAGTTTTATTGAACCAAGCCTGGGGATCACTAGTTGGAGGAGGAGGTGTCCATTCAAATATCGCACAATGCAAGGCGGCCAAGTCAAATTACTTTGCCAGAAATATTGGGGGCGAAAAGAAGGGGGGCTCTCCCAGCTTAGTGGCCTCTCAGCTTAGTTCCAAGCTCTGTCTCTGCTTTGAAATTCACTTGAGCAAAAAATGAGACCAGCAGGGGTTAAGTCCAGTCAAGGGTTAAGTCAGGCAAGCAGTTGAAATGATTTTTTGGGAGCCTAAATTAAGTCATACAAATTATTGGCAAATAGGAACAAAGGAAGCTGAGAGAAATGAGGTAAAAAGGGGTAAAAATGGGTTCAAAATTGAGAATAAATTGTTGGAATTAATAATAATAAATATCCCTAAGAAACCAGGTAAAATCTAGGAACATTTCACTAAGGATTTTATTATTAAAAACATAATTAATATCCCTATGAAATCAAAGCTAAATCTAAAAACACTTTTTTAAGCCGGGAAGTTATATTTATTTCTTTATTTATTTTAATTTAAAAATGAAGGAAAAAATCCCCCGTAGGAAACCACTAAAAATCCCATTCCAAAACCCCTGAGGTAAAGGCTTTAAAAATTTGAAAACAGCTTTTAGTACTTGGAAATGCACTCACCAGCATATGTACTGCTCGAGCCAACTTCCTCACCTGCCTCTCACCTCAATGCACTGTCAATTTCTTTGAATTGCAATTGCCGGAAAACCCACCTTGCTAGCTTCCCATTTTCCCAGCTCCACTCCTCCACTCATCCCTTAATCAACGATTTGCAGACACTTGAGTCGTCGGGGCACGAAATGAAACTTTCATTTTATTGTCTAGTCTATTGCACACATGTGCAGGCGCCACACCTAGGCACTAGGAGCTGCGAGCTAGGACCTCATCCTGACATCCCTAAAAGAGATTCTAAGGAGGTGATTTCTTTGAGTTTTATTTCGTATTTCGTTTTGTGTTTTTATTTTATTTTTGTCGATTTTATTTCCAAGTATAAGTACCTTGAATTTGGGCACTGCTAAGAAATAAGGGTTGAAGCTCTTAGTTTGTATATTTATTTCTAACTTTTAATATATTATAAATAGATTTTCAGATATTTATAGGAAATACTCTCGTAAATACTAGCAACTAAAATTAGGTAGTTAAGGGGTTATTTTTAATAAAAATTATTAAATATTAAATATTAATATAAATATTAATATTACCTTAAGAAAATCCACCTTAATTTTTAAAAGTTACCGCTCGATAACCATCGATAAGCCGATGGGTGGCGCGATACCGCGCAATCGATATTAACATGTTAACGATAGGACGCCACCGGCAATTCAGTAGTCAAAGCGTAAAGTAACAAACAGATTTTTTAAAGCTCTCTCTAATTGATAAAGATGTGAAATAATAAACAAGTTAAGTCGCCACTGTTGCTAAAGTAATATAAATATAGTTTAACTTTCCTAATATCAACCAATTTTATTTGATATTGGCTTAGAAAAATTATAGCTTAGTTTTTCTTATATTTATTTATTTATTTATCTATTGCTAACAAATAGTATTAAACTAAGCGCTAACAGTATTTTTTTTTTGAAAAATTAATGATAGCTTAGTTTTTCTAATATAAATACCTTTTAAATAATGAATACCTATTTTTCGGCCATGTGCATTTCGTCTACTTGCAGATACTTGAATCTCAAAGGCCCACTTCAAGGAATTTCAGTGTTTACCTGGACGCTAAGAAATACCAAAATAGCAACAATAACAACAATGGCGGCAAGAAGAGGGCCAAGGAGAAGAAGAACAATATAAGCCACTACAACTACAAATTGAAAAACAATAAGGAGAACCAGCCAGCGACTAAGGCAACTGCTGACGATAACGGCGATGGAGGAGGAGCAGATCCTGCAGGAGGCGGAGGCGGTACAACATTCACTTCCGGCGACGAGGACAACGCGAACTTTGGCAGGCAAAGTTTTGCGTATAAAAAATTTAAGAACATGCACGAACAGCAAAATCAACAGCATCAGCAGGAGCCCCAGCCTCAGCCTCATCTGCCAAAGGAGCAACGGAAGCGTGGCGACGATGGCCAGCAACTGCTTGAGGAGTCGCAGCTGTTTGATTCCATTGAAATATTAAATGAACGAAAATTTAATAAGCCAAGCCAGGCTCCCACCAGCAAGGAGCAGCGGCAGGTGGACCAGGAGGCCATTGGCGATATCGAGGACAATTTGGATAACGATGAAGCATTGCCGACAGACGACGATGACGACGAGGACGAGGACCCCAGCGAAGATGGAGGCGAGAGCTTGGACATTAAGTTGCCGAGTGACAATGATGGATTGGGGAAATTAACAGCAACAACAACAACGGCCAGGACAACAACTTTGGCCACCTCCAAGGCTACAATAACCACAACCAGAGCCACACCAACAACCACCACAACAACGACCTTAACACCAACGCCCACACCAACCACCACGAGCTCAACAACGCGTTCACCAACACCCCCACCCCAGATTATTGGCCACAAGCAGAAGCGTCACGGTGGTGGCAATGTATTTGGCCTAAAGAGGCCCCAATATTATGGCAACAACTACGAGATCGGCAGGATCAGGCAGCAGGAGCAGGAGCCCGAGCCCAAGCCCGAGCTGGATGACAGCGAGGAAGTGGAGGACCTGAACCTGGGAGAGATGCACTACTACGACAATGGCAACGTCAACCGCAAGCTGGCCACCTTCGATATGGCCCGGTCGGAGAACTTGGATGGGAACTCCCTGGGTTCCCCGGCGAAGAAGCTGCAGCAGCCCCGCTTCGTGGACGATGACTACGCCGAGCAACAGCCGCCGGCAGAGGAGGAGGAAAAGTCCGAGGTGGAGCAGGTGGAGAAAACGGACTTGGATTCGGAATGGCAGCGTTATCGTCAGGGTAAGTACAGAGATATATTAATTAAAAATGACTATATAATTAATAAATATAAATACATAACTAACTAACTAAAAATAAATTAAAAAAATAAAAATGCGAATAAAATTCACATTGGAATGGAAGCTATATAGAAGGAGGGCATTATAGTTTAAAGTGTCTTAGAAACCATGAAAATAAAATGCTTAGATACTTTTTCCTATTACCAAGATTTCTAAACAATTTTAAATGCACACAAATGTCTAAAAATAAAAATTATAAAATAATCGGAACTTAAATTGAAGTAACATATCAATTGAGTGACTTCCATTAGCTTTAACAGCTTCTCAAATCTTCAAGCAAATACCTAAGAATATTTCTTATATATTTAATTATTTTAAAGATCTAATAGCAATTTTCAATGAACATTTTCTTTGAGTAAAAATGAGCAGACAAATTAAGAAAGGGCTGTTTTATGTTCACGCGATGATGGGGCACCCGTTGTTAAATTTTCAATTGAGTTATTTTATTTCTACGTAGGAACTTTTTATTTTCACTTGGGATATTATGAGAATGTACGCCACACACCTACAATCATTTTAGTCTTTCGAGCCGGATGAACCAGCGACCTATGGATCTAAATTTCAAAGAACATTTTTAAAAGGAACGAACTCTGATTTAAAACTAAGCCTTTATTATTATTATTAATTAATTAATATTTAAATTATATATATAATAATTAATTTACAAACATTTCTTTTTGGGGAAACTTTCTTAACATTATTAATGAACTAAAGCCATAGGAAAATATCTTCAAGAACATAAAAGATATGAATGTTTGCTCCGATTATTTCTATAAAAGCCTAGGATTATACAGGAACTTCTGTGCCATTTCCTTTACTGCTTTGCTTAACAACATATTTATGTGTGACTTTGTCTATAGGTGCTTTGCAGGTTATATTTAAGGGAAAAGAAAAATTTATTTATCATCATTAATTTTTGTAAATTGCAAATCTTAAATCTATATAAACCGGAGTTTGATCGGTTAACTGCTACTTGCTACTTGTAATTCATATATTTAAAATATATTCTACCAACGACTATATAGTCCTTGATACTAAATCCCCCTACACTAATTTTGGTCCTTCGAGCCGGATGAACCAACGACCTTAAGCGATCTAAATGATTGTAAAATTGTAAAAAAGCTATACGACTTAGTGGCTAGGATTATACAGGAGTTTCTCCGCCATTTGTACTTAAAATTCATATATTTAAAATATCTACTACCAAAGACTATATTAATTGATACAAAATCCCCCAGAAAGTAGCCTTCGCTTCAAATTTCAACGACCCAGCTCCCAGGCTAGTCAGCATTCCACACAAGTTCTCACAACCAACTCGAGCTTCTCCCTAACAAGTCGAATATATATTTTTTTTCTAACAAAAATTACTACAAAATATTTTATAAAATATTCCTACAACAAACGTAAGTTTTTCGCATAAAATCCTAAAACCCGATTATTGTTATCAGTGCCTCCAGCCGAAATGAGCAGCGACACTACAAAGTGGGCTGCGGCCGAGGGAAAAGAATCGGCAAGAACCGTGACTCCCATTGTCATCGACAATGGCACTGGGCTCGTGAAGGCCGGGTTCGCCAGCAGGGACGCACCCGAAGTGGTGTTCCCTTCGATGGTGGGGCGTCCGCGCCATTTGAGTGCCATGAATGTCAGCACTGAGGACACCATGGTGGGCGAGGTGGCGGCCAAAAAGCGGGGCATCCTCAGCCTACGCTATCCCATCGAGCGCGGCGTGGTGACCAACTGGAATGACATGGAGCTGATCTGGCAACACACCTATGAGCTACTCAGGGCTGAGCCCAGCGACCAGCCGGTGGTGCTTACGGAGCCACCGCTCAATCCCACTAAGAATAGGGAAAAGATGACCGAGATTATGTTCGAGCTCTTCCAGGTGCCCGCTCTGTATGTGGCCACCCAGGCCGTGCTCTCACTGTACGCCAACGGGGCCATGACGGGCGTGGTCCTGGATGCCGGCGATGGCGTGACCAACATAGTGCCCATCTACGAGGGCTACGGCCTGACCCACACATTCTCGCGGGTGGATTTGGTGGGCAAGGATCTCACCGACTACCTGTGCACCCTGCTGTCCGAGCAGGGCGTCACCATGAACTCGCCCGCGGAAAGGGCCAGCGTGCGGGAGATCAAGGAGAGCCTGTGCTACGTCTCCCTGGACTATGACAAGGATATGGCTCTCGAAGAGCAGCAGCAGCAGCAGCAGCAGAACCAGCAGCAGGAGCAGCCGCCTGCAGCAGCCCAGCCCCTCGAGGAGGGCATGACCCAGCAGGATCGCACTGAAGTCTACAAGATGCCCGATGGTAAGCGTGTCATCTTGGGCAGCGAGCGTTTCCGCTGTCCGGAGCCTCTGTTTCGACCCAGCTTGCTGGGCAAGGATGAGATGGGCCTCCACGAGGCCATCCAGCACTCCATCCACCTCTGCGACGTGGATCTGCACAAGGCGATGTATGCCAACATTATACTCTCTGGCGGAACCACCATGTTCCCCAATCTCGAGCAGAGAGTGCAGCAGGAGCTGACGGCAATGGCCTCTCCGTTTACGCGCATTAAGGTCACGGCCCGTGCGGATAGGAAGTTCTCGGCTTGGAATGGTGGAGCAGTGCTGGCCTCTCTGCCGGGATTTAAGGATATGTCCATAGCTACCAAGGAGTACGAGGAAGTGGGCCCATGTATTGTGCACAGGAAGTGCTTTTAGGAAGGCTTCTCAAGATAAGTCCTTCCAGAGTTCGTTTAAAGTTTAGCAAAACCCAAAATTCCACAGTTAACCCCTTTCCATATTTGCAAATTCACAAATTTCTAAATTTCTAACGCTTCGATTCCGTTAAATTCTGCTTTGAAAATACTCAGTTACTCAAGGCCAAATATTTTTCTCTGACTGTACCATCGATCCACATTCTCCATGCGCCATTTCCCCCACGGAATTTCCCTTTGACCTCGACAGGATTTGGAACTGGACCCATCAAAGTCGGAGCTATGTGGATGTGTGGTCGGAGCTCACTCTCGGAGTAAATCGAAAATATGCCAGGGAAATCCCCCAAAGCATTCTCCGGACAAATTCCCCCGCTTATGTGTGAGTGTGTGTGGAAATAGCTTAAAGAGCGGCCTGGCCCTAATTAATTTAGCCAAAAAAAATATATGCAAATGTTCTTTCAATTTCCCTGTTGAAGCCAAAACGAAATCAAACGGAAAAAGTTCTGCCTCTGGAGAAAAAGGAACCCCCGGCCATTAGGCAATATAAAGCTCACAAAATAGCAAAATATCCGTGTGTATATATGGCCCAAGGATTTGCCGAAAAAACAACGAACGGAAGCAGCTAAATCTGTCCAAGAAATGAAGTTCCAGAGGGAAGGAGGAGGCGATGGAGACGGGAGACGTGCTCGGACTGTCAGAGGGCCGTCTTGGAAGTTTCCCTCAAGCTCCTGGGCCCTGTCTATGATTTGCGACCCATCCCTCGCTGGCACAAATCAAAATGAAATGAATTCCGAGAGAGAGATGGAGGCGAAGGTGCTGGGATTTGTGCGGTCTGCAAGGATCCTAAGCTGGGTCAAATCTGAGGATAAAAGGAAGGCCAGAGCTTCGAGGGAAAATCGGGGAAATACCCTAGACCATTATTTCATAAAATTATTAATATTGTTCCTTAAATTGCTGAATTTACGCATCGAGAAATATTAAACTTTGGCTTAGTGCTCAAGGCAAAATTATCTAAATTTTATTTTAGGGCTGGGACTATTATTTCATAAAAATATTAATATTGTTTTTTAAATTACTGAATTTACGCATCGAGAAATATTAAACTTTGGCTTAGTTATCAAGGCATAATTACCTACATTTTACTTTATTTTTGGTCTGGGACTACCCTTGCTGCTCTGCTCTGTTTCCAGGGTATCCGTTTTCCTAATAGAAATCTATTACTTCCGAGCCTTGAACAGCGTGCCGAGACTAACAAGGACTCTCCCTCTCTCTCCTACTTTAATCCAGAAACCACCGAACCTCCCACGGCCCCCACGTCGGCCTTCGAGCGCTTCAAGGCCCTGAGACGCAGTCGCCAGCGGACAGGCCACAAGAGCCACAAGAAGCGCTACAAGGACTACCTGAAGCGGCAGCCAGCAGGGACTCCTCCTCCTCCACCGTCGCCTTCAGAACCCTCCTTGGCGGCCAGACACCTCCAGAAGCTACAGAAGGAACGGGAGCGCGAAAGGGAACGCTCCTTCTCCTCCCACTCACCGCCAATCTTTGCTGTGGGATTAAGGCCCCAAAAGCCCTTCTACGAGGGCCAGGTGAACTACTTTGACCACCACCAGCTGGAGCAGGAGCAGGAGCAGCAGCAGCAGCTGGAGGAGGAGCTCAAGCATCGCACGGAAATGGAGCGACTGATAGCCCACGACAATGGCAACTGGTATCGCCGGATCAGTCCGGTGCTGAGGAACGGGGTGAAGTCAGGGGAGCCACCGAAGCATCACCATCACCAGCACCATCACAACCACCATCATGGCAACCACCATCAAGGTCACCACTTCAAGCAGCAGGAGCAGCAGCAGCACCATCAGCACCACCACCACCACAGTCACCACCAGAAGGTGGGCCTACGCTCCCGACCCAGTAATCCCTACCAGCGGAAACCCACCCAGAACCAGAACCAGATCCAGGGACAGGGACAGGGACCGAGCTCGCCGCCTCCCACTCCGCCGCTGCCGCCGCCCAAGCCCCAGCTGGGACACCAGATCACCGAGCTGCAGCACCTGGAGCGCTACTACGCCAAGTGGCCGCATCTAGCCCGGGTGCAGTTCCAGGTCTACGACGAGCACTACCGCGAGGCCCATCCGGAGCTGTACGGCGAGGACGGCGAGGACTACGAGGACGACTACGAGAGCGCCGCCGAGCTGGAGGAGGCGCAGCAGGAGCGCGGCGAGGAGGCCAACCTGCCGCCGTACATCAAGAAGTACAATCGCAGGAACAAGCAGCTCCTGAACCTCCTCGAAGGCACCCTGCCCACCCCCACCAATGCCCCGGGCAGCCCAGCTAGCACCGAGTCCTTTGTCCGCCTGGACGATGAGTATCTGAAGGAGAAGCGGCGTCGCTACCACCAGCATCAGCAGCAGCAGCAGAAGCAGAAGCAGCAGCAGCACATCGATCTCTTTGCCCAGCAGAAGATTCAGCTGAACGCCACGGAGGCACCCTTTGCTGGGGCAAAGGCCAAGCCGGAGACCACCACCGCTGGCTACATCTACGTGGCCAATGGCAATGTCATCCAGAAGCTCAAGCTCAACGACGGCGTCTTCAAGGACGAGGAGTACAAGGACGAGATCGAGGAGGAGCGCCGGGCGGCGGCGGCCACCACCGTGTCCAGCAATCAGCTGCCGGAGGAGGATGTGGCCGCCTTGGATTCCCTGGAGGAACACCAGGATCCAGCACCCGCCGGCACTGGCACCGGCACCGCCCTGGACTTTTGGCAGCGGGAAATGGCCCGAGGCAAGGCCAACGTGGCATCCACCTCGACGTCCACCCCGAAGCCGGCTCTGTTCAAGCTACCCTCGTATCCGGCCATAGCCGGCAGCTTCCTGGGCACGCCGCGCAGTCGCAGCCGGAGCGCCCAGTTCGTGGCCAATGTGGCCGGTCGGGGCCAGAGCAGTTGGCCCCGCCTGGACACGGCCAATGCCACGGCCGAGAAGCCATTGTCGGGAGGAGAGAATCCTCCAGGAGGAGCAGGAGGAGGCGGAGGAGGAGGAGGAGCAGGCAGAGGAGGACCCTCTCCGCTCAACTCTTTCGTTTACCATCGCGTCGTGGATGGCATTGGCATCTCGAACGGCATCGGCGGAGGCACTGGCTCCGGCCTGGCCAGAGGCAAGCAGTCGCGGCTGCCGTTCGTGGCCATCACGGACCGGCGGCTGGACAGGTCGCTGGGCGAGCGACACAAAGACTTTGAGCAGAACCACTATCCGATGCCTTAAGCCGCCGAAGCTGGACAGGATTGGGGCTAGAGCTGGACCTGGAGCTGGAGCTGGAGCTGGAGAGGATTGGCGAGCATATATAGCCGCAGGCGCAGTATCGAGGAGTGGGTAGCGAGGTTGGAAAGGGAAAGTGGAATGGAATGGAATGGAAGGCGAAGGAAGGTATTTCTCCATAACCCAAAGAGCTTCTTAAATATATAAAAAGTAAAATTCCCATATCTATAAATAGCTTTTTATATATAGAAAATATCATTCAGAATTTAAATTAAAAGTATTCAAAGGTATTTTTTGCTGTTTGAATCCCTGGAAATGTGCTGAAATAAATTTCATTGCCTACTTTTTGGCTTATTTTTTAGAGATTTCCAAACAGTTTGTGCAATTTTATTTGGCTTTTCATGTGTTTAGTTGAAAACTTTAGACTGATATTAAAGCGATTTTGTTTATTGATTCTTTGAGTTACAAAAAAAAAATTGTAGAATCGTAGAAAGAAATCGAGCCACTAAAAACCGATGCCAGCCAGCTCCCACAATCTAATAAACCTTTCCATCGCTTAATTCCATAATTCCCATTTCGAGCCTTGTTACCAGCTTAAAAAAAAGAAATCTTAACATAAATCTAGTACTATATTATAGTCGCCGCTTTCGGATATATTATTTTTGGTGTTTTACGTTCTATAAGGAACACGGAGAGGAGGCGAATCAAAGGATCTAGAGATAATTGTCGTAAACACTTTTTTTTGTGGTGAATATTTGAAAGGAAAAACATTTAAACGGTAAACGTTAGAGGAATAAAACAATAAAATAAAAGAAAAAAAATGTATAACTAAAATTAAGCGAAAAAACGAAATTTTTTTTGTGTATAAATAGCAAATGACACCAACACCTGTAGACACACACACACACACATACGAACACACACACGGACACTCAAAGAGCTGTTAGAAATCAAAAAGTGATAACCAGAAAAAAATAATAATATTGAATTCTCGTCCTTGTTTCGATTGGAGTTCTTTTTTGAGTTAAGAGAGCATTGCTTTTGGGTGCAAATTAGCTGAAAAAAATTAGATGAAATTGTTAGAGAAATCGCCTCTCCACACACAACTCACCCACACACACCACACACCACACACCCTTGAGAAACGCTTTCCCCTCGCCCTTTGCACGCAAAATCCATCGAAATAGGTTTCAAAATTAGAGAAAAACAAAACAAAATTAAGCACGAAACTTAACGAAAAGAACACTTAATTAGCCAGAACAATATAAGAGATATACGTTGTAGAGGTTAAATAGCAAAAATAAATGTTTAAAAAGCAAACAAAGGCAACATATCAGCATAAAATTATAGATTTTAACAAGTTGGCTTCAGACTGAGAGTTTATATTGATTTTCTGTCCTTATTTATTGGGGTTCTTAAATAAGTTAATGAATATTAATCCATCAGTTATCAAAATAATTTATTTAACACCCTAAATAATATTATCCCACAAAGCCACAAAGATTTATAGATTTTATTTTCCATTTAATGTAACAAAAATCTCTGCTCTGCTGATGGCAATTTTCCTAGTTTATTGTTTTAATTAAATGTATATTAAATTTAGTAATATTATTTCTGATTTAACAACTTAATCAACAGTCTGAAGCAAATTAAACACACAAGAAACACACACAAAAGCAAGAAAAAATCCCCCAAAAACCTAGTCACACAAACTTAAGAAATAAAAAATACTTTGTGTAGTGAAAGTAAGAGAAAAGCAGCAAACAAACATAAAAAAATACAAAAATACAAAAATCCAAAGCTTCAGCACACACACACACACACACTGAGCGGAAATAAAAATTTCATAAGCAGAGAAGCAGAGAAAGCGAAAGCGGAAGCGGAAGCAAAGGAGAGAGGATGCAATGCGGTGTAATTAACATATCAAAGGAGAGAAAGGCAAAAAAAGAGCGCAGAGCCGAGCAAAGCAAAGCAAAGCAATTAAAACTAAGCGCAGTGGCGAAATATTCCCCAAAAAATTGATTCAAACCAAATTATTTCATTTGATAAAACGAGCTTTTATTAGATTTACAAAAAATGTCAAGGCTAACTCTTTGGGTTTTCCGCTGCTTTCCGTTTTGTTAAAATTAATTGGAGTTTTTGGACTTAAGGAAGAGAGATTGTGAGGAAAGGAATCTTCAAAGGTATCAGAAAATGAGAACAACACACACATAAGACCCACACACACTCTTATACATGTATACACACCTCATTATGTGGTAACATTTTAATGGAATGAAATTCAATAAAGCAACAATTTATTATTTACGCATAATTATGGATCCCCCTTTTCTTGGCCTGGGAACTTGCAGGTTATAGACCCTCGATAAATGATTATTAACCCGTGTATCGAGGGCGCATCAAATATTCAGCAATTCACGCGCTTTTCCTCCTCCGGAAAAGGGGCTAATTGGACTTGGAAATATGTATGAACAGGGGTTTTTGCGGCTCTATGAACGCCACAAAGGGCTGAACAAATACATACGAGTGCGTACAGCGGGTAAGTGGTGATTAAGCGGTCAATTTAATTTTAATTTGAATTAAATATGGATTGGAATGACAGTTTAATTATTCTCATTCCTTGAATTCCTTATAGGGAGAGGAAGGCAGCCCGGACTAGATCTCAGAGACCTGAAGCCACCAATATTTAAGGAATATAATTTTAATTTAATTATTAATATTAATATACTTTATTCGTACATAATTTATATATTTTGTATACATTTCTTTTAAGTTAAGGCAGTTGTAGATCTTAAACCGTTTCTTATTAGAGCTGTAGTCCTGAAGTTCTGTAGATCTTCAGTTTGTTATTAAAATTTATTAAATTTTTATACCCGGTACCCATAGGGTACAAGGGTATTATAAGTTTGTGCCAACCGAGAATGTATGTAACAGGTAGAAGGAGACATCTCCGACCCCATAAAGTATATATATTCTTGATCAGCATCACCAGCCGAGTCGATTTAGCCATGTCCGTCTGTCCGTCTGTCTGTCCGTGTGAAACAACAGCTCTCAGAGACTGTAAGAGCTAGAGTTACCAAATTTGGTGACAACATTGGAATCTGTTGCACGCAGATCAAGTTTGTTTTAAAATTTGGCCACGCCCACATGCGTCCTCTAAAATCATAAAAAACGTAAAATAGGCTATACTCGTTATTTTCGGGTTAAAGTTAATAAATACAATGAATGAATAAAATAGAGCGAACGTTTCCTGAAAATTTCAGTAAAATCGGATGATAAACATGGGAGATATTAGCAATAAGGTTAGAACACTGCACTGCTCTAAGGCACTGCTGTTGCAAGCTGTAGCCGACAGGTGGCGCATTCGAGTCTTGGCCGTGCGATATAATGGCCCCAACTGCAGAAGAAATTCTGTATAAAATCCCCCCCTTTTTAGCTTCAGGAAAATACATATCCCACAAATGCAGATCCCGGATCCAGTTTCCCTTGAGGTGTGAGGAGGAAACTCGTTTATCGATACCCATGTGCGTGCATTTAATTACTTAAACGCCTATCGAGTGTCATGCACAAAGCCCCCTGGCTAGAAAGAAAGAGAAAGCTAGGCCCCAAGAGAGAGGGAGAGAGAGGGGGATATGTACATACATAGGTGCTGCAGCGAATATATATCCCTTAATGCATTTGTCACTGCAGTTTTTCAATTACGCTGCCGCTTTCGCTATCCATTTTTTCCCTCTCACCTGCCGCCAGAGGTGGAAATCTGGGTGTTGCCTTTTTTTTTTTTTTTGGCTTTCCGTTGCCTCACTGCACATTTGCCAAATAATTTCAATTCAATTTGCAAGCGGGGCGCACCAGAACTTTTGAGGCAGCTTTCGTTTCCGTTTCAGTTACAGCTTCAGTTCCCGTTCCCGTCGGAGCTTAAAATAAATGTATGATCGTATCATCGAGGGTGCCTACTTCCAGTTACAGGGTATTCTCCGCAGCAGCAGGAGGAGCAGGTGGCGCAAATTCAAATAGACACGTAGCCAGAGACCAGACAGCCGAACGAAGACCCAGGAACAAACGGAACCGCCGTCGCCGGCGTCGACTCAAAGAAAATTCGCGGGCACTGCAACAACGAGGCACTGAGAAAAATGTTCTATGAATAAAATATAAGTATGATGAAGATTGGTATTAAATATTTACATTTTGAGCCATTAGATAATCAGGGATAATTCCTAAGACTGTTATAAAATATTAAACATTTATTTCAAAAAGGAGAACTATAAATTGATTTTTACATTAAGTGCTTCATAAGTAAAAGTAAGACTGTAAATGTAAGAGAAAGGCAGAGTAACAGCAGTATACCAGCAGATGTATCCTACAGTACAGTACCAGCAGAGCATGAAGAGACAGCAGAACAACAGCAGAACAACATCAGACGAACAGCAGAGGAACAGCAGAAAAACAGCAGAAGATAAGCAGTACAGCAGCAGAACGACAGCAGAAAACAAGTAAGCAAGCTACAGTCGACTGTGCTCGACTGTGAGATACCCGGTACCTAAACCTTTGCGCTTCACACTAAAAGGCAAATTAAAATTGTACATACATACATTGTACATACATACATTGGCGCCATTATAACGCACGGCCAAGGCTCGAATGCGCCACCTGTCGGCTAAAGCTTGCAACAGCAGTGCCTTAGAGCAGTTTGTTAAAATTCAAACCTTATTGCTGATATCTCCCATGTTTATCATCCGATTTTACTGAAATTTTCAGGAAACGTCCGCTCTATTTTATTCATTCATTGTATTTATTAACTTTAACCCGAAAATAACAAGTATAGCCTATTTTACGTTTTTTATGATTTTTGAGGGCGGAAGTGGGCGTGGCCAAATTTTAAAACAAACTTGATCTGCGTGCAACAGATTCCAATGTTGTCACCAAATTTGGTAACTCTAGCTCTTATAGTCTCTGAGATCTGTTGTTTCACACGGACGGACAGACGGACAGACGGACAGACGGACATGGCTAAATCGACTCGGCTGGTGATACTGATCAAGAATATATATACTTTATGGGGTCGGAGATGCCTCCTTCTGCCTGTTACATACATTCTCGGTTGGCACAAACTTATAATACCCTTGTACCCTATGGGTCCGGGTATAAACAGTAGAAATTAGCAGTACAGCTGCAGAATAAGAGCAGTATAACAGCAGAGGATCAGCAGAACAACAACAGCATCAAGAGCAGAAAAAAGCCGAAAACTAAATAGAAATCTTGTAATCTTCCATGAATTATACTTTACTACTTAATCTAAAATCGAGCTGAGTTAATAACTCCGCGTACATACATAAATATTTATTATTTATATTAATTAATACAAATTTAAATTTTATTTTGGAATTTAATAGCTTAATTATTAAACCGTTATTAATTTACTTGTTATTAATTTCTTAATTTTCCTGCTGTCGTTTTTTTTTTATCAGTGCCTCAATGGATGCAAAGGTGGTGGCTCAAGTTGAAGGCAAACTGCTTGCGGCGCTCCTTTTTGGTGGCAAAAAGGACGAGAGGTAGTGACAAGTGCAGCAGGATGTCGCTCACTCGCTCACTTACATATGCCAGCGCATATCTACGTGTGCGGCTTCGCCTGTCTGTCTGTCTGTGTGTCTGTCTGTGGGTCCTTGTGGGCTGCTTTAGTTTAACTCCCGCTCAGTGCCTGCCTGCTTCTACTTTTTGGAACACTGAGAACTATAGACTACATAGTATTAAAATAAATTACTTAGAGCCTAAAAAGGCTAAGCAGTAATTAAAAAAAGAAATAAATAAATACTATAAAAATACAAATAATTCAATTAATTGAAATAATATAAATTATATAAATAATAAAATATTATTTGTAGGCAAATCAAAATTTTCTCATGAAAACTAAATATTTTTATTAATTTAAGTGCTGGAAATATGCCTTTTAGATATTGTTATTTGTTTGTAAGTTCTAAAACTATAGAACCATATATCCATTAAATAAATCAAATCATTTTTGTACAAATTTATATAGTAGTTTGCAAAATTACAGTCTACAAGAATTAAATATTTAATAACTTAACTTAACTTGGAATTCCCCAAGAAATCAGCTTAATACATTTTTAATTCCACTTAAAGAAATAAAATTAGTTCTTTATTTAAACTAAAACCTCTTGTAAATATTTTAATGATAATTTTAAATCAAATTAGTTATAATTAATGGCTATTAATATTATTTTATTTCTCTCTCTGCACCTTTTGTGTCTGTCTGCACTAAAGTTTTGGCACAGCCCTTCCTGAACTTCCTGCTGGCGTTTTTCCTTGCATTTCCCCAGCATGTGCGACAAAGTCACACACACACACAAACGAAGATGGAGAAAATCACGTAAACATATTTTTGTTGTTTCAGTTCTCCAACCCCCACACATTTCCGCATTTCCACAGCGCGGACGGGCATTTTCAATAATTAAACATTCGCGTGCGAAATGGCCGCGTAAAGTTCTCAGATCCAGGCCCCGCACTTAACCAGTTTTTCCCCCGTGCGTTTCACAAAAGTTTTCCTTTTGCAGGGCTTTTCCTTTTCGGTTTCCTTGTTGTCGCTAGCCCCCCCCGGCGGGTCTCTGTCTCGCAATCATAATTATAATAATTATAAAAACAATAATTAAAGCACATAAGTACTACAGCAGGGCCCAAAAGCGAGTCGGAGCATGGAGAAAAAGAAATATTTAATTGAAATTTTAATAGAACCTTAAGCCGGGCACGTAGGCAAACCCCGGAATAAGGGGGCGTGCCACCAAGTCCTTTGTTTGTTTTCCTTTTTGGTCCCTTTATTTTCGGCTCCTTTGCTCCTCCTTTTTTGTGGGCCGCACGCCGCTCACCGGCGGAGTCTGAATTTTTGACAAGTTAATTAGGTTGTTTGTCGGTCGGTCGGTCTCTTTGCCCGTCCCCAACCCAAACCCTCTACTTTTCCACATTTTCCGCATCTCGGACTGGTATATATTTTAATGCACTTGTGATAAAGTCCTTTTAATTGCTGCCAGACAACACCTCCTGCGTGGAGCTCAGCTTGGCGCAGGCAGGGCTTGCCTTAACTCAACTCATCTCATCTCTGGACTCCGGCTATCCTTTGGCCAACACACACACACACCCACAGAGAGGGAGTGCCACTTACAAACGCACACACACCCCGCAGGCAGACAGTCAAGTTGTCAAAGTGGCAACAAAATTAAGCATACGCCATGTGGTCCCGCCCGAAGCCTCACTGGAGAAATAGTGCAAACGTAAACCATGAGCAGTCCGAGATTGTGTAAAGGATGCAAAAACATAACTAGGAGGAGGATATCTCGGCAAATGATCTTAAAAAAACATTTTAAATCAGAAACAACAAAATTTCATTAAGTATTTTTAGACAAGCAAATATTCCGTGGTTTTTCTTTTATTGATTTAAAAGATCTCTCAGACTTGCCATACATCAAATTAAATTTCTATTTGTCATCTCTGGTTTTTAGGCTAACTTTTTGCTAGGATTCATTGCCTGAAAATGCATCCATCTGTTAGTCAGTCTCCCCCGCAGTCCTTGCCTGCCATCAGTCTTCCTGCGGTTTGGTCTCTGCTCCAGCCAGTGGTGTCCATGTGGTCCCCTCCCTTTCTGCAGTCCACAAAAGGCAACAGACTGTCACGCTATATGAGCAACCTCAAACAAGATTTCTGTGGGACTTTTCGGGTGGCTTGTGAGGGAGAAACCGAGGGAAACTGACTCCACCGCATTTGATTTCTTTTTAATTTTCGAGCGCCGTCTTTCTTCCTTTTTTTTTTTTCTGTGGCTCCTTTTGCCTGTTGCCGTTTTATTTTTTTGGGATTTCTGCGTATTATTTATGTTATTTAAGAGCCAGCCAACATTTGCATAACGCTTTGATAATTAAATGTAATTGCTTTGCCGCCGGAGGATACAAAGATCCAAGCATCTGATTCAGTTGCGTTTTTTTGTATTTTTCTTGGGGTGAATTTTTCTAGCGCGAAATTAATGTCGGGCCCTTGTGTTGATTTGTCAACTTGCTTATCTTGTACTTACTCCTGTTTTATCCCTCGAAAATATGGCAGAAAATTATTGTTTTTGATTTAGAGTACCAACTTTCCACTCGAAACTAATTCAAAAACCCCCCAACACCACGCATAAATTTTTAATGATGCTGCCAACGCTGCGTATACGCATTGGCATTTCAATTAAAATATTTCCACGGGAAAAGCGGAGTTTGTCGGTTTGAATGAGGGAAAAGTTGCTGCACGAGGGATAACCAGTTAATTCATTCTTAAATCCGCCATTCACTTGCTAATTAATCAACTTAAATTTATGGCTCGACGAATGGAGAGTTCAACTAGAATTAACTAGAGTTGGTTGCCGAGTTTTGAAGGCTTTATTACGAAGGGGGATTAACTCCTTTATTACTTTATTTCCATCAGGGATGTGCTTAACTTGTAAGGTAATAAACAAGGGAAAAAATTGAAATCCCATAAAAAATGTCATAAGCAACAATAAGTCAGGATAAGGATAGAATTAATTAAGCGTAAAGGGAACAAGGCAACAAGAGATGAGTTAAGAAGAAAATAGAGATGAGTAAATTAAATGAAGAAGGAAGGATAAAGAAAAAAATTTAAAATTAAAAATCCAACTCGAGATATCACATTTAAATTGTATCTAATGTTTCTTTAGAATTGTTCTTTAAATAAAAATAATGCCATCAAAACTACATAGTTGTAGCAATTTTTTGCGTATAAATGCACATTTAAAATGTTGCTGGGAAAATTTAGCTAAAACAAAAGAGAAAGCTAGCATCGGTAAGCCAAAGTTTGTATAGCCTTGCACTCTGTAATTCGATCATTGAAACTCGATTCATTTTGGTAATGCTAAAAAAATATACCAAACTTTGTATATTTTTATAACATTTACTTACATATTTTAGATTTTAAATGTAGAATTTTACATTTTCATATAAATCAACAGAACTTTTCTATGACAGCTTTATGATGTATTTGTCCGATCTTAATGAATTTAAAACCGTATGTCTAGAACCGTAAAATACAGCTATATCTAAAAATTTATGAAAATACTTTAAATAACAGGGAAGTAATAATTTTTTTTCCATTAATTTTCCGATCATTCCTATGGGAGCTATAAGATTTAGTGGTCTGATTTAAGCTAACTGTAATAGAGAGAAGACTATCTGCAAAGTTTCACTCCGACAGCTTAAAAACTGCGAGACTAGTTTGCGTAGCAACGGACAGACAGACGGACAGACGGACCTGGCTAAATTTACTCGGCTGGTAATGCTTATCAAGTATATATACATATTCTTTATGGGATCGGGGAAGTTTCCTTCACTGCGTTGCAAACTTCTGGCCAAAATTGTAATACCCTGCAAGCGTTTAACAGAAATTTACCCAAGAAACATAAAGCCCAAAGTAGGCGAGTTTGTTTCTTAACTTATTTAGGTAGGCGTTGACTTTGCCTTTAGGTTACATTGCTTACATTCCCTCAGTTGATTTGTTTCCAGTTACGAGTCAACACGTCCTGGTACGAGCATAGCTTTAGAGAATTTTTATTCTGTATAGTACGAATTCCTAGGATGATCGAGATGCCGCTAACGATTGCCCTGGCCGAGCCGAACGCGAAGCCAGAGCCCGATCCGCGCTGGAGATTCGCTATTATCATTGGTAAGACCGGCCTCCTGCTGATGCTATGGATCCTGATCACGTGCATCATGATGCCGTACCCCAACGACAAGTTCGAGATATCGGTGGTGACCGCCAAACCCAACGAGACCGTGGTTCGCCACCTGAAGATGCCCAATGATGCCATTATGATCCCCGTCCGGGGACCCCTCAAAGCCAAGGTTCAAGAGTTCCTGAAAGATACAAAGAACATGTCCATGGCCAGCCTGCGCTTGGACTGGTGGAAAGCAGGCAACAAGGATACCATCCCATGCGCGACCGTATGGAATATTTACCAGCAGGATGACCAAGAGGAGCTCTTTGAGATCAAGGTCCCGGAATGTTACGGCAACGAGACGATCATGTTGATGGACAGCAAGTGCGAATACTCCGCGTTCCTGGTGAATGTGCCCGACACCACTCCCATTCTGATCAACTTGTGGCTTGTGTACGCCGCCCTCATGCTCATGGAGATGGTTATCGTGTTTGTGTTCAAGCCGAAGGATAACTTTTACTTCGCCCTCCTGGTGGCCACTTCTGGCCTCGCAATTCTCACGGCGATGGGAACCGAACCCTGTGACCAGATGATCATTTTGTGGACCAACTTTGAGTCAGAGCTGCCCCCCATGCCAGCTTTTCCACTTTTATAATGCGGTTTTTTAAGTTTTTGCAGTTTTGCAGAGTTTACACAGTTCACACAGCACACAGTTCAAACAGCATTGATATGCCAAATAAAAATTAATTGTTATTAGAAAACATTTTCTTGTACAAAGAAAAAATTCATTTCTATGGCGGTTTTCTTGAAGATAAGGCAAAAATTATAGTGAGTGTAAAAATTTAAAATATGTACTGAAGTTCCTTGATTTTATTGTTTTGTATTATTCATATGCAAATTTGATTTATATTTTTTTTTAAGATTTCGTTATGTTTTTGGTTAAATAAATATAAGTTTAGCAAAGAAATATTTTAACTACTATTTGGTTTTGCAACCCTACCTTGCAGGGTATTTTGTCCAGAAGTTTGCAACGCAGTAAAGGAGGCATCTTCGACCCCATAAAGTATATATATTCTTGATCAGTATCACCAGCCGAGCCGATCTAGCCATGTCCGTCTGTCCGTCTGTTTGTCTGTCCGTTGCTACGCAAACTTGCCTCTCAGTTTTTGAGCTATCTGAATTAAACTTTGCAGATAGTCTTCTTTCTATTGCAGCTAGTATATATATTGGAACGACCGGAATCGGACCACTATATCTTAAAGCTGTCATAGTAACTATAGGCAAAAATTGTATATATTCGCTATTTTTAAAGATATTAGGCACAAATTAAATAAATGATCCTTTATTTATATTATAGCTATACATTTTAAATTTCATGAAAATCGGACCGCTATTTCTTATAGCTGCCATAGAAATGATCGGAAAATTAATGAAAACAAATTAAAACTTTTCTGTTTCTCAGCGTATTTCTATAAATTTCGAGATAATAAATAAAATTTAAAAATATTGCGATATTTTTTTTAATTTTATCCAGACTGCAGGGGTATACAATCTTCGGCTTACCGAAGTTAGCTTCCTTTCTTTTTTATTAGTACTCAAGTCGTGGGGCACCGAAGTTGCAAAAAAAAAACACCAGCTAAAAAAAAAAAAAAAAACACTAAGATGCCATATATGGTATTTGAGTTGCAATATGCCTGCAGGTTTTTGCAAGCGACAGATCTAGAATGCGCTCTCTCTATGGCTTTTGAACTAAATTTGAGTGCGTATGGCGCACTTATCTTTATGTTCTAATGTCTTTGGTGATCCATGTTCCTGTCTGCACAACAGTAAGACTTCTGCGGAAGCTGAAGAGGCAAAGTGGAGAAAAAATAACCTATTTCACTCCTGCCTAGCTCTTTAAGCTACTAGATGGTTAAAATAAGAGCGCATAATATAGGATAATTGCCCTTAAAGTTTCCCTTTATAAATTTTACCGAAGTAATTTCTTCCAACTTAAACATTTTGAAAGCCAAGCAACCAGTAACTTTCCATTCGAACCGAACCCCCCTTTGTAATGTCACCCAGCTGAATCTACATTTAGTATACAACTTTAACTCGATCCGTGCACAACAAATTTCTGTAAAGCAACATTTTTTAGAAAAAAATCGATTGTATTTTTATTTTCACAAAAATTTTCGGCGCGTTATAGAAAAGTTAAAAATTATGAATAACACAGAGACACACAGTCGTGGCGAGTGTAGCCCCGATATGTCCAGTGGGGTCAAGAGTTCGGTGACTCGGCATACAGAGCAGTTATCCTCGGTAAGATGTGGTAGCTGACATCCGGATTTTTTATAGCATATATCTTTTGTTCATTATAGGAATATTGTTCCGAACAGAGTTCCAACTCTAAAGAGGATGTCGGCTTCCGCAATTTCCTGGAGGAGTACACGATAAAAATATCGGAAATTGCCGCAGAATTCTGGGTGAAAGGGCCTAAGGAGGTGATGTATGAGGCAAGCGCCTCCAGGGGCCGGGGCTGTGGGCCAAAAAAGCCACTAAAAAAGAAGGCTTCGGCAAGGCCAAAGAGGAAAGCCTGCCCCAAGCCTTGGAAGTCCACTAAGCGCCGTTCCGTCAAGCCTAAATGCCCAAAGTACAGAGCCCCAAAGAGATGCCCCAAGCCCAGAGGCCCCAAGAGATGCCCCAAGCCCAGAGCCGCCAAGCTGTCCGCCAAGAGATGCCCCAAGTTGAAACCGGCTTGCCCGAGGCGCATGAAGCTTTGCCAGAGTGAGGATCCGAGTTCCGCATGTCTAAGGCCCATGACGCTTTTCGGGTTTGAGGATCCTACTCCGATACTGGAAATGGTCGACTCACAGGACCCCAATGTGTAAAGATCCCCGACCTCCCGCCGATTAAAATATGTGTAACTATATGTATGCTCTTTAGATGCCAAATCTTTTTTCTATTTTTCTATTAATTGACTTTCGTCGTCAGCGCCACTACCCTACCACTCGGTTCTGAAAGAGAATTGGCAACCCGCCCACAAAAGTCAGCACTATTATCAGGAGATTGGGACTATGACAACGTACTTCCTTCACTCATTCTCAGCTTGATTAATCCCTTTTTTTGTAAATAATAATATATAAAGTTTATTTTTTAATTCCAATCACGTCTATTACTGATCAAAAAAGGTCACTAAAATGTATTTGACTAATAAATAATAACGAAATATTATCATTTTTTTACTTTTTTCTAAAAAACTCTCAAATTAATCCATTTTAAATAGTGTCAAACCTTATTGAAATAATTATTTCCCAGTTTTTTTTTATAAAAAGCACAGTTGGTTATCTCTGATAAAGACATAAATTAATACATTTTTAATACACGTCATAACCCACTTCAACACTTATTAAAGCTGGTAACACTTCAATGTGGCCCTGACTCGGCATTCTACAGAAAATTTTAAGTAAAAGAGGAGATTAAGAAGCAGGTAAGGTAATCATAATTGGAAATCCAAGCTCAAGTATAATAAATAAAATAAAAATAAATATATTGACAAAGCAATGAGAGAAAAAATAATTAAAAATTGAAGCCCCAGCTTTGAAGTAAACTCGATATACGTATATATTTAAGCCACTACATTAGCTGGTTAACATTTTTTCCCTTTGACCCCACCGGATTTAACCGGACCACCAAACGGGTTCCGTTCCGACTTCGAGTTGGTGGGATCTGGTGGATATTATAAATTTCTCATAAAGCAAATTCAAAGCGAAAAAGAGTTGAAGCCGAAACGAGGGCGCCGCTGGGGGGGTCTCGGTGAATAAGGGAAGAACGTTGAAAAATCCGGGGAAAAACAGGGGAAAACTGGAGAGAAAAAAGGGCAGGCCGTAGAAGAAGCGACAGCCAAAGGCAAACCGAGTTCTCGTCAGCGATTTTCCAACTTTTCGCCAGGGGACCAGGGAAAAGCTCACAGAGAGAAAGTGAAAGGCGGAGAAGGCACGAGAAAAGAATGGGGGGGGGCAGAGGCTACCTTGCCAATTTTTTCACGCCTTTACCAATGTAAATGACAGATTTTTATGCACGTTTTATGCTCTCGATGCGTACACGATTTCATTTTCAACACTTTTCGCATCACTGAATTTTCCATTTTCCCCCTCGAACCTCCCCTCCCCCCGTTGTCTGCCTCTGTGTGTCAAGTAGTTCGCTCCCACGAGGACGAGGAGAAGCACCAAGAAAATTGAACCAGAAATTATATTTCGATTATATTGATTACTGGAACTGGAACACGCATGGGGAAATCTTTGAAAAGCTTGGGAATTTATTGAAACAAATGTGTTTTTAAGTACAAATTCATTTGAATTTAAATTTGCAAGAACTTCTCAAGAACTCCTAGCCAGCTTTAAGGAGGAAAGGTTTCGTAGAGGTTTCATGTTATTTCTAAATTGTTTGAGGCCTGGAAAGTCAGAAAAGGGGAGTTCAAAATTTACATTTAAATATCAATTAACTAAAAACTATTCTTATTATATCTAACTATATCCAGACCATAAATAAGCCTCTATAAATATAGAAAGGTCACGAATTAAAATGATAATATTTTTTTAAATTTTTTGGCTAATCGGTTAACTAATTTTAATGCTGATTTCCATGGCTCATCGGTGCATGAAACATAAAAGTGATTTCTACCTTAAATCAATCAATTGATTTCTCAAAATTGTTCAACCTACTTAAAGAAGAAAAAAGAAAGGAAGCTGACTTTGTCAAGCCGAAGATTGTATACCCTTGTAAATTTAGAGTGAATGAGGACTGGGCTGGATTATATAAGGAATTTAGGTTTGAATGGAAAGTCATCGATTGGAAAATATATCCTTTTTTACTTGTAGAAATAAATAAATAAGTAAATAAATAAATAAATTAATAAATTAATAAATTAATAAATAAATAAATAAATAAATAAATAAATAAATAAATAAATAAATAAATAATTAAATAAATAAATAAATTAATTAATTAATTAATTAATTAATTAATAAATATATAAATAAATAAATCCTATCTTTGAATCCTCTTTGTTTAAACGGAAGCTAGGTATGGATTTTAGACAAATAGTTGTATGGTAACATTTTTGTAAAATTCTGTATACTTTTAATTAATTAAAATTTCCATTAAAGACACAGTTCATGCTGCAAACTTCTGACCAAAATTAAAATACCCTGCACATCCTTCAAGGGTATACAAAACGCCACACACACCCTGACAGGGATGCGGCCTGGGAGGGTTGCCTGCCTGCTTTCCATTAAGGCACCAAAGGCATCGAAAAAAAAAGAAGAAAAGAGGGGAACACGGCATGTAATAATAATACACGAAAGTTCCATTTGCCCCTGTCATCATCACTTTTGCGGCACCTGGCTGTGGGCACCCCTGCTCCGGCCCAGCTTCGACTCTGCTCCCGTGTATTCCCGTGTGTGTGGCTGTGTGCACTTGAGGCTCAGCCTCAAGTCTTCGCCACCGAATTGAACTTGAATTTGATGTGTTTCTTTGAGTAAGATGCCCGACTCCCAATACCCGGGCACAATGCAAATATCAGCGTTTTTAAACCCTTTTTTTGAAAAGGCATTTAAAATGCAACCGGCCTCGAAGTCAGCGGGAGATGGCAACGGTATGGGGTTTAAGGCAACATGTTGGTGATTTGTTGGGCCATAATAAATCAAGGGCATAAACGGCTTATGGCCGAAAGCGACTACAACAACAAGTATCACAAGTGCACTGTAGAAATAGGTAAATAGGAAATAAAAACTAAAAGCCAGAGAATTAAAATAGAAAGTTACAAATTAAATATAGAGATGAATGACTAACATTAATCTTGTTATTTAAGGTTTAAAAGTATATTTCTTGTTAACTATTTTATTAAAAATTAAAGCTTATGTTAATAAAATGATATGTAACTACAAGTATGTTTATTAAACTTTATTTTCCATACTTATGTGTCTATTAAGGTATAAATAACATTATTATAATTTAATCTTTTAACATTTTTTAATTATCATGGTATTTAGAACCCTCTTCTCTCCCTGCGAAGTTCCAGTTCCAGTAGCTCTCATTGCATAAACATTTATTAGTAATTTTTTCACTCCGCACAGGTGACGAATAAATTAATACAAATTTCAGCAACAACGCAAAATAATAAACTATTTTTAATAAAAAAAACACACACATTTTTATGGACCGTGTAACGAACCCCATGCAGGACGCATTAAGCCCTTTAGTCCGGCGAGAACAGCGTAAAAAATTGTTGGAAAATCGGCACCCAACTGCGGACATCCCGCAACTGGACAGATGGAGGCGTCGAAAATGAACTATGAACAATTTATGTGATTGTTTCGCCCCGTCACTCCCTCCATAAAGCCAAACATATATATCGTTGCTCTGCATGGGCAAATAATGCGCCGTAAGGCCCGGAAGTTTACGCTCAATTTAGTTGGCAAAAAACCTACATATCTATGCGGATATATGCACATTTATATTGGCTTTAAACTGCCGCTGCAGCTTTGGCAAATAAAATAAAATAAAATGCAAACACAACACATATATTTATTTATTTAGAGAGAGAGAGGGTTGCCAAGGAGGTCTACATATCATCCATCATCATTCGTTCAATATTTGCCTTGAATATTTCGAGTTCAAAATTCAGAAAAAATAACTATATTGGCCGGCAGATTTGCATATTCAAAATGGGTAAAAAAAAATTAGGAAAGGTAATTATTTAAAAATCTACAATGGAAAAATTAATATATATAAATAATTTAAAGGTTCTTATCTTACTAAATTGAGTTAGCTATTTAGAACAACCTGTTAGTTTGGTTTTAAATTTGTTTATAAATTTCTCCGTTTGAAATTAGAATTAAATCTATATTATAATTATTTTTGTAAAATGTAAAAAAAGAACATCGCTTATTTTTAGCCTGAATAGTGAGTATATCTCCATCTATCCCCTCTTCTCTGCTAATTTAATATCTCTGCCAGCCATACAGTCGTTATTCGCACATAAATGACAGATTGCCCCAAGACCTTAAATGGTTTGCTGTTTAATTTAGTTTTTAGCACCCAGAGAGAGCCACATACATAAGGGGCGCCGCACACAGCCCGCTTTTACGATGCATGGTAATGTGGCAAGTGATTGGCCAATCCCGACTCTCGCAGATCCATCTCCTCCTTCGTCCTCTGGGGAAATCCCCAGGATGTTTGCAATTGAATCGCCCGCGGCGAGGACTCCGGCTATGCCATCCCAACCAGTCCCCATCCGTTTCATTTCGGTTCCATTTCGTTTCTTTCCGTTCCGTTTCAAAAGAGACAAATTGCTCACGCCCCGCATCACTTTACTTCCGAGCTGTTGATGGATTTGTCACTTTATGACAACTGCACTTGGGAAAATAAATTAATTTATCCTTAAATATCCAAGTTAAGTTAGGAAAAGATATTTATTTAAAAAAAAATAGTTATCCCCAAAAGCAAGGGAATATTTTTTATTTATTTAAGAATGCTTACAATCACTTATTAATACATATTTCGTTTTATAAAAATTGGCTCAGTTATAGATCTATAAGTTTTAAAGCTAAGTTGGGATAAAATATTTCTTTAAATACAAATAAATTTCACTTATTAATTATTTTTTTTTATATCAATATCAGTAAAAGATCTAGAAAATAAACGACATTTTCGATTTTAAATCGATAAATATTTCAGCTCTTCTCTAATAAGTCCAGAGTTGCTTTTGTAAAATGAGTGTTGAATTTCTTAATATAATAGAACAAAATTATTTATTTTTAACATTAAATAATTAACAAATACAAAAAAAAACCTCAAAATATGTTCAAGAAAAGGGGTTCTTGATTTTTTTATCCTTGTGTTTTGTTTAGTGTTTTTTATTTTTCCAGCATATTGCCAACGCCGCAATGCGCTTTTTCCCTACTCACTTTAAAAGGCGAATCCCTAAGAGCTTCCTTCGGGCTCTCTTCAGGCATAAAATGCACTCTGCGATCTGACATCGTAATGAGATCGAAAAATAAAGAAAATCACTGCAAGGAAAGCAAAAGGACATGCCCAAGTCAAGGGAGTATCAAGAAAAGGAAAAAAGAAGACGCTTTAACTTGGAATAAGTGCAATAATATATTATATTATTCTTTATATTTATTTTATAAAGCAAAGACCTAGCAGGTTATTAAAAATAATTAATTGTTAAATAGGAACGAATATAGGAACGATTTAGAAATAATATAAAATAATTTACAAGAATATTTTCTTTTCAATAATAAAATATATAAAAGGCGGGCCAAGAAAGCTGCCTTGTTTTACTTTAATTTACTTTATTATTTATTCTTCGGAAATGGGATGTATTCCTTCCTTTTACTTCCACCAAAACCCATTTAATAATAAACAAATTCCAGCTCCCGATTCCTGCCAATTGCCAGATTCAATTGAAATGTGCCCCAAATCAGTTAAGTTGTTGAATCGGAGACCCTTAAAACCCCATCCCGAGCAGGAGCTCACAGTTACACTCGTTTTTCGACCGCCAATCGAGGACGAGGTCGAGGATGAGGATGAGGAATGCGAGTGGAGCCAGCCCGGAAACAAATGGGCCAGGAGTCAGCTCACAAAGCCAAAGGGAGCCCCCAAAAAGCGCATCAGAAGTGGCAAGGTACAAAGGCAGGGCATATCAGCGATGATTGAGCCACTGTGGACGACTACGGACGGCTACCCTTCAGCGAATGTGTGTCTGCTGGTGAAGAGCTCGCTGAATGATGGGGCATTGCATATGACAGGAGCGTCCAACGGGAGGTGGGGGGGTATTCATGGATCAGGATGGGGACCCGGGGCTCACTGTCATCTAACTGCAGCAAAACTGAACGCTCGCCGAGCACTGACGCGCCCATTAGAACTCTGAAGTGATGACAGGACAAGGTCCCAGCTAACTTCTGACTTGCAGTCTCTCCAGCCGACTTACTCTACCCAGAGGCACGGCGACAAAAATCATGTTATTGCAGCTAAAAATCTGAAATTTTAAGCTATTTATTTAAACAGGAAAGTTTTTATTTTTTTTTTACACAGAAAAAAAGTCTATATGGTTGAATCTGCCAACTTTAGTCGGTTGATTTAGTTGTAGAATGGAGGTATGTACATGTATTTATTAGCTGGATTTATTGACTGTATTGACAGTAATTTTAACTAGATTTACAGTAGATTTAACATACAATATTATGTGTGTTTTATTGTAATTTTTTGTGCCTAAAATTCCCAAATGGATTCTTTATGTATTTATTTATTTATTTTCAATAGCAAATATCCGCCCAAAATTTGAGAAATTTTTATAGATATCCTTCGGCTCACATCAAGTGGGCGAAGGCAAGGACAAATGTGTTATAATATTATTTACATTAAACTCAGGAGACCTTTCAACATATAACAAAAAAATACAGAAAGTATAAAGTATATTTTAATATTTTTAATGCTTGAATTTACTTTAGAATAATTAAGCTGCTATTAGTGTTACTTTACCTATAACTCATACCGCATTTCCGCAGCTGCATTGTCCGTTGTTACTCTTACTGTGACATACAGTCAATTTAACCAATATTTGTCGGTTAACCGATTTATTTAATACGTTGAATTTACCCTGCTAATTTTTTCTGTGTACAGTAATGTAAAAAATATAATAAAAGAAACCATTTAGGTGAGTAACCTATTTAAAATTATTTTTATTCAATTTCAAAGGTTTTTATGCAGTGTATTGCCCATCTACTATTCCTTCTCGCTAACCATTCACTCTGTTAGTCAGTCAGCCGGTTTATGTGTGTTGCGTTGACATGTTGCAGAAAAAAAAATGATTGGCCTGACGGCTGGAAGCCAGGCACTCCACGGATTGAGTGTGTATTCGGATATAGGGTGTATATGTGCATTGCGTGGATATATCTCTCAGGCATGGGCATCTGTCAGGGATCTGGGCATTTAAGTCTTTCATGTGTCGCTTTCAATATTAATTAAATGCTTACAAAATCCCCAAAAAAATGGGGACAGGCGAAAAAGAGGACCAGGAAATGTTATTCTCTCGGACGCCCCTGCACTTCCTCCACATGCGTGTTTCCCTCTCACCACAAACACACTCACATCCCACACCGTTGTGGGACTGGACTTTTGGACTTTTGCGATTCCTTGTTGCTGCATCATTCATTAGTTGTTGTCTGGCCGAAAAAAGAAAGTTCTTTGGAAGCCAACTCTGGTGCTCCGTAGCTCCGTATCCCAGGGGCTCATGCAAATCAGAGAAGTTCTGTGTGTGTGGAGGGCAATATCGGTGGTAGTAATGATTGTGTGTGCCTGCCGCATTTCCACAGCTGCATCATCCATTGTTACTCGGTGCTTACTCGGAAAATTATTATGCGGTTTTAAGCAGTAAGCAAAAAACAAACTTATAAAGGGATTTCAACATTTTTGCAGATAGATTGCATATAAGCTAAGCTTAAAGGTGGGAAAACTACACGAAATAAACTTAAATGGATATTTGAAATAGTTACTTTAAAGCTAAAAACAATTTTGAAAGCTGAAACTGGCAAGAAAATGCTTAGATTTTATTTTGTAAGACAATTGCTGTGACCACACTGCGTATGAGTAATAAATGGTAAAGACACAAATATTACTCATACGCAGCGTTGTCACTGTAATTGCCTTAAAGAAGAGCAGTTAGACAAAGGCCTTAAATAGCTTATTATGACTCCAATTACTCTCTTCTATATATAACTTCCTCTATTTAATTCCAGAAGCCCCCATATAATTACCTAATACAGCCAAGCTGATAAACCCATTCTGGTTTAATATTCAATTTCAATTTCATTTCGGACGGAGCCCCGGCAATCAAGACATCAGAATTTCATACTTCTCCGGGGCCACCCAACCATTCGAGGAAAAAAATGGAAAATAATGAAACTGCTGACAGGAGCACAAATGGTTCACGAAAAATATCAAACACAAGACCCTCCGCCTCAAAAAAAAAATATAGAAAGGAAAGGAAAAGATTCCCCTTCAACACCTCCAAAGGAGTTTGTGTGGGCGAATTTCCTCGACTTCTCCTCACGCATTCGGATCCCGACACTTAAAAAAAAGGACAAGACAATGGAGAGCCTCCGCTATCCTTTTCCCCTTTGAGTTTGGTTGGGCGTGTGACAGATACAGCCATTTCAACTTTACAATCTCTTCAAATTAAATTGACCCACGTCAGAATTGGTTGAGGAACCAGAGGGTTTCGGTGCAAGGAAGGATTCCGCCTGTCTGGGCTGTCTGTCTGTCCCTCACATGTCATTTTTTTTCGTTCCCAGGGTCCGACGTCCCCCCTCCCTTCGAGTGAAAATAAAAGAAAAAAGGAATAAAGGATTAGTTGGGCATTTTTATGCCCTCAATGGCGTCCATTGATTGCAGTAAGCATTTTCTGATAGTTGTCCTACATCTGGGCCGGGGGCTCGATTTGATAATAAAAGAAAGTATCGATTGGGGAATGTGTCTTAGCAAATCCAATTACTAGGGCTGGTTAAATGAAGAATTAAGAATAGATATTTTTAATAAATTATACAAATTACACTTCCGCAAAATGCATTTGTTCCTTAGAAGGCATTAATAAAAGAATAAAAATACTCTCTAAGTCCATTACACACTTTAAACATTAATTAATTATATGTACATATATAATTAGATCTGAGCAAATAAAACAAAATTGAATCGATTAAAAATCGATTTTTCTATACAATAACATCGAAAGCTTCGATTTTTTGAGCTGTATATTATATTTTTCCAAATCGGTAAGTCAAACATTAATTTTATATAAATTCTTTGTTAGAGCTAGAAAAAATCGAATTTAATCGATTTAAAATCGATTTTCCCATACGAGAACATCGGAACTTCAATTTTTTTCAGCTGTATTATTCATCCTTCCAAATCTGTTGAGTCAAAGTCATTTATTCTTAAAATTTTCATTTTTTTTTTTTTTAAATTAATTTTATATGAATTTTTTATTAGAACTGGAAGAAGTTGATTATAATTGATTCAAAATCGATTTTCACACACCAAAACATCGTTATTTTTTTATTATTTTCCATTCTCTCGTTATTCTTTCCAATTTTTTCCTAATTAATAATTTATAATCCCCTGAGATCAAAGCAAGCTAGAAATCGACCCTCTAGCATCTCGACAACCTTGAACCATCTGTCAAGCTTAAATTTGGACTGTCAAGAGCTGTACTAGAAGTAACTCCCTGAAAATTTCATTTGCCTCAGACTCGGGGCACAGTTCGGTTCTACTTTTTTTCCGGACAATTATTAGGAAAAAAAAAGTTACAAATTATTGAGGAATCCGAAAAAGGGTAAGCGAAAAGAAAAAAAATCATACAAAGGTACAGTTTGCCACAAAGCGTGTACTTGCCGTTGCAGGTACAGTGCCGTCAAAATGTCGGCATTGCGCCTGATTCCTCGCGCGCCGCCGAGGAACTTGCCCTCGATGATGGCGCGCCGCTTCGCCAGCGGCGATGGCATCCGTCTCATGGTCGGCGACCGCGAGGTTGTGGGCTACGGCATCAACGGTCGTCCCATCTACTTCGACAGCCCGGACTGCCCGTTCCCGGCCATTCGTTATCGCGAGGTCACCCCCGAGCTGTGCGCCATTCGCGAGAAGGAGCTGGGCGACTGGAAGAGCCTCTCGCTGGACGAAAAGAAGCATCTGTACCGCCATAGCTTCTGCCAAACCTACGCCGAGTTCCAACACTTTACGCCCGAGTGGAAGCTCTGCCTGGGCGTCGCCTTGTGGCTGGTGGCCATCGGCTGTGGCATTACGGTTGCCCTCAAGGCCAAGATGTACGGAGAGCTGCCAGACACTTTCGCGGAGGACCGACAGTCGGCGCAGCTGCGTCGCATCATCCAGCTGCAGATGAACCCGGTCACCGGAATTTCTTCCAAGTGGTGCTACCAGACCAACCAGTGGAAGTAGTGGCTGCTTGCAGATCCTTCAATTGAATTGCCGTATACACTTTTTTTTGTGTTAGCAGAAACATGACAAGCTAGGTCAGTCGGATCCCTATGCAATCGAAAAGCACACAACACAAAACAATCGATATACACCATATGTGTTAGCAGAAACATGACAAGCTAGCTCAGTCGGATCCCTATGCAATCGATAAGCACAATACACAACACTATCGATATACACGATATACAAACGCACCGCTGCTTAACCTAACTGACAAATTCGACGGATTATTACCCCCTTAACTCTTACACAACCGAACCAGAAAAGCTCTGATTATGATACCAAGCGACAACACTAGTTAAATAACAATGCAGAAATTGAAATTGGACTATTTAACGCACGAACACACTACACAAAGGAACAGAACAGCATATTTTGACACTTTTAACCCTTGCACAACCGAACCAAAGAAGCGCCGATTATGATACCGAGCGATAACACACGTTAAATGCAGAAATTGAAATTGGACTATTTAACGCACTAACACATGACACAAAGGAACAGAACAGCAGAACAACTTGCAATTACCTTGACACAACAAAAAAAACAAATGCAATTACAATTACACGGAATTAAAGCAGCAAACACCGCGCGACACGAAATATTTTATGTTAAAATACGACCTCGTAACCGATTGCCTGCCCCTGGGAAACTGTGTACATTATATACATATTATATACACATTATATACATATATTGCAATGTGTTGGATAAATGCACCATTCGAAAAACGAATTGTTTATGTGTATTTTATTGTAGCAGCAGAGATGCCCACAGCCCTGCCTTAAGAGTCGGCCAATTTCTCTGCCTTTACCGGCACACAGAATATAAGCAACACGGTCGTATTGTAACTTTGTGGCAAAATCTAGCCTTTTATAAGGGTAAATAGCTTAAAGCAAACCCCTGGCTTGCGAATCAGATTTCGCTGCCCGGCCTCTACCTGCACACTGACAGTATGCACAGTATGTAAAAAACGCGCCAGTACGGTCAAATTTTAATTTTGTGGCCACGTGTAGCCGCTTTTAGAGTTAAATATGTATTTTTTTAGTCTTAGGTATTTTTTATACAATATTACCAATAATGTAAGTTATTTTTGCATCATATCTAGCCACTTTATTTTAATTTTTACTTACCCCAAGCTCTCATACTTAAGCCGTGGCGTTTTTAGACCAGCTCCGACTTTAAAAATCAGTGCCCAACCATGCTTTTAATAAAAATGATAAATTATAATTACCTTACCCTCCATATCACCCATTAAGGACTCGCTCTCACTCGATTTGAGCTAAAAATGCGCTTTATTGCAATCTTGAATTGAGATTTGTTTTTGTTCTTTAATACATCTGAATCGGCTGCATGCGGTGTTCATGTCGCTGACTGTACTTGGATGTGTTTTGTAATGTAAAAGGTGGTCTCGTTTTTAGTATGTATGTTTATGCACATGTATGTATGTATGTATGTATAGTGGCATGTATGTATGTAAATACTAACATCAGTTGTTTTCTTTTTTTTTTTGTTTGTATGAATTCTCTCTGTTTTCAAAAATTTGTGTTTCGCTCATCATGGTGCATCACATGCATGGAGTACAGTAGTCAATGCCTAAAGGGTCGAACAAAGCTCAAAGCTCCTTCAAAACTAGGTTTTTAAGTTGGAAAAGGGTATATGTTTAGATCGAGTTTAAGTACGGCCAATTTGTATTTTGGTTAAGAGGAAACACTGAAACTGAAGGCAATAAATAAATATATTCAGCAATTTCAAATGTACTCGCTTTCTTTTCTTTTCTTAGCTTTTCCTTTCTTGTTTTGTTTCTTTCGAAGGGATTTGATTTTAAATTTCTTTGTTTGGTTTTGTTTGTGTTGTGTTTTTATTGAACCTGGTTGTTGTATTTGTTGTTGTTGTTTCTTGTTTCTCATTTATTTATAATTTAGTTTAATGCTACCACAAAATATATATATATATATTCCTCAGATACATTTATATAACTACTTAGAGAACATCATGTAACTTGAATAGTTCTTGGCAGTTATTATTTGCATATACATATTTTCATAATCCGTTTTGCTTTAAAAATATGCCCAGCACTCTCTCTCTCTTCTCTTCTTTTCTTCTCTTATCTTTCTCTTTATCTCTTGCATTTCCTTGCATTCTCCTTCTTCCAATCCTTCTTCGATTTGATTAATGTACGATATTTGCGACATAAATACGCATTCCTCTCACACGCACATAAATATACATACATATATTTATATCTCTATCTCTTTTAAAGTTACGCATATCATATGCTTGTATTTTATATAATTTCTTTCATTTCCCTCTCACCCCCAGACAGGAATATACACTGGGTCCTCCTCCTTCTCTTCCTCCTCCTCGTTTCGCTTTACACATTCGACAAAATTGTATTTTAAGTTTATCTCGCTTTTGGGTTTTGTGTGTTTGTTTCTTTCTTTCTTTCAAAGCTAAATTGTATTAAATAATTAATTTTAATTATTTTATTAAATAACTACTACGTTGAAAATGAGTGTGGGTGTGTTGTATTTTGTTTTCTGATTTTACTGATTTCACTGATTTTTCCGATTTTCCTGATTTTTGATTTCGCATGCCTTGTGTGTGTGTGTGTGTTGCAAATGTTTTTCCTGATGCTGCTTGTTGCTGTCGTTATTATTAATTAATTAATATTTTTTGTTGCTAAACATTTCTCTTGTTTATTTGGCAGTGCAAGTTTTATTTTTTTATTTTTATGTTTGTTTCTGGTGTTTATTTCTTTGTTTGAATTGAAATCATCGAATTAAGGGCAAACTGCACAGAGAGTCGAGTCAACTTGCAACAGGGAAACACACAAATTCAGTAATGGAATTGAGATTGAGGCTGCGATTTTGCTAACTGAAATGAAAGTGCGGAAATCCTATCGAGCGTCCAGCGCAGAGATCCTTTCCAAGCCCAATCAAGCTCTCTGATATAAGTTGTGTGTGTTGTGTGTGTGTTTGTGGCATGTTGTGGATGTCTGATTGGGTTTTGTTTTGCTCTATTAAGATACGACGAGTTATGCACTATATAATAGCATATATACTATATTGTGGTGTACCCTAAAACTCGATCCCCATCGTAGATCCTCCAATTCCTTTGCCGTTGCCGTTTCCATCGTTTCCATAGCTGTTTCTGTTATTGTTTCAGTGTCCGTTTCCGGATCGCTTCGCTTCGTCGCCAGACTTTAGCCATTTATTTTGTTAACAACACTCGTTATGTCCCATGTGCCATGCCATCTGTGTGTGTCTGTCTTGTTGTAGTGTGTGAACTCGCTTCTTTTCCCACTGCCGCCACTGCCGCTGCCGCTGCCGATGCTTGATGCTTGATGCTGAATGCTGAATGCTGATCCCATGCCCATCGATCGATGGTCCTTCAGTCCCAGCCATTCTCCTTGATCATGTGCGCCAGCTCAATGATGAACTTGCCCTCCTTGTACTTTTGGCTGGACTCGAAGGCATGCTCATACTTCCAGCCCAGCGGCGTCTTGCAGCACTCACAGTATATGTCGGCCACCGCATGGAGGCCGGTGAGCAGCACCCGCTCCTCCGTCTGGCCGCAGGCCACGTTCACCACCGAGTTGAACAGATATGCCGGACCCTGGCTGCCCTGGAACGATTTCGAGATGAGCTCGTCGTGGGAGGCGAGGTGGGCGCGGCAGTGAACACATGAGTAGGTCCGATTTGTGGACGGTAGATAGGCTTGAAACGTCTTCACCATTGTGGATCGTGGCACTTCCGCAATCCCTGATAAGCAGTTTCGGGCCTCTTTATATTTCTAAGAAATCTATAGACTGCACAATCTCTTCTTTCGGGGTCGTCTGTCCTTTAAATGATCCTTTTTCCTGAAAATGAATTACAGACAGATTAGTCTTGGTTCAGGGGGTAAAACCAGCAAGCTTCTCTAACTCGATTTGTTTATTTGCTTGCTAATTTTCCAAGTTTGACAGAAGAAACTATGATATCTGGTTCAGTTTCAAAGGAAACACTTGATTTTCTGAATATACATATTTGATGGGACCCATTCCTGTACCAATTCCTAATTTGTTTATATTTATCCTCCCTGATATTGCTGCAACTAACTAGGAAACAACTACTAATTCGAGTTAGACAAGTTGCCCAGTGCTACGGCTTTAATTAAGAAACATTTCCTTACCTTGACCAGGACCACAACGCTATCTCTCTCCTCTAGCCTGTGTACTATATCTTTCGCACCAGCGGGCGTTGTTAACTGCTCTGTGCTCGCTCCACCGCAAGGGGGCTGGTAACGGAGGGGGCGGAGGACAGTGCGACCGCGGGTGCTGTCATTGAACGATTATTGTTACAATTAACTACAGTCGTCCGTTATGCCGCCGCTGTCTCCTCTCTCTCTCTGCGATGCCGCTGCGATTCTGGATCCCGTATCCGATTCCAATTCCGATTCTGATTCCGATTCCGATCCCAAAGCCCGGCTATATCAGATTTCCGGCTGCCAAAGAGAACTGCAAGTAAAGCCGTAGGAAACAAAAGGCGAATTAATAATGCATGTGTTTGTGTCTGTTATGCAAAGCAGAATTCGAGCCAAGGAAAAACAGGCAGAAAAGCAGAGCGGCCAGAGGGAAAGTGTGATGGAGAGTATGGGGTGGAGGTTGAGCGAGGGGCTATAGATATGGCCAGGGCATTTCCATTATTGATTTCCATTTGCAATCTCTTTGCCTTTGGGCGGCGTTGGTAATTCCAGTGGGCCAACCCCCGCACACTGGCAACACACACTGGCAGCACACCACGCCACACACAGCCCATGGATAATTGCCGCCCCGAAACCAAACAAAGCCGGAAAAAATTTAGTCCAGTTTAGGAGATCAAAACGATACCCTGTACTAAGTAGGATGCATTCAAAATGTGCTACAGAAATTACCCTTTTTTTAAATCAATCTAAATTACGTCTAATAGTATGCTACAAAAAGAGGAAAGTTTACAGCTAACAAAGCATTTTTACCTAATATATTTCATTGCTTTTATTACATTTTTTCAATTTATTTTAGTGTAGGGAAGCTGATTATTCTGAGTATTATTATTAGCCCAATTTGGGCTCTTTTTGCGATGTAAGAGTACAAGCAAAGCAGCAACAACGGGTTGTAAGTTCCGTTCAGTAGAGAACGAGCTGCACTCTGAGAGAGTCTCGCATTTCTTCTCTCTGATTACAAATGATTGTGATTCCTAGAAAAAACAAATAAATCTCTTATGTTGTAGGAGAACCCGCTCTTTTAAGTTTATTTATTGGGAGTTTATTATTGGGAGAGGAACCGAAAGATTCTATGGGTTGAGCCTGATATATAAGGCTCTTAACGTACAGTTTGTCAAGTAATACTTTGCAAAATGAAATATAGTTATACAGTTATAGGAGATGCCGCTCTTTTAAGTTTATTTATTGGGAGTTTATTATTGGGAGCAGAACCGATAGATTCTATGGGTTGGGCCTGATACATATAAGCTCTTAACATACAGTTTGTCAAGTAATTCTTTGCAAAATGAAACATTTTCTATGTAATTTTTTAAGTTTGAAAGCAGTAATTATATAAATGTTTACATTTTTAATTTAACACTTAGGTAAACAATATTATAAAATAAATCATACAAAATCTGACGTTGTAAAGCCTTTAAAAACTCATAGAACGTTTTTCGCTTTGCAAAGAATTACTTGACACACTGTACATAAGTAAAATCCAAAGAAAATAACATAAACTCTATTTAGCACCTATGTAGATACATTTTTGGCATGTGGGTAGATAGAAATAAGATAAATGATCATCTCAAGAATAAGCTTAGTAACAATTTGTAAAAAGTGTGATTGATACGTGGGCTGCTATATATATTTCTGGCCTAGGCAACACTAAGTGTTGTTAGGTGGAATCTGACATTTCCATTGAAAAGTTCGACATTTTTAAGCATAAACGTACTCAGAACGGTTTGACGTACGACTATCATTTGTGTTGTTTACAGTTACTTAAAAAAATCAATTTCGCAAAAAAATGGAATTAACTCGTGAACATTTTCGTGCGATCATTTTTCACAACTTTCGGCGTGGATTATCACGACAAGAGTGCAGCGATGAACTTAAATCTTTGTATGACTATGAAGCACCATCCTATAGCACTGTGAAAAACTGGTACAACGAATTCAATCGTGGCCGACGCTCCCTCAAAGACGAATTCCGCGAAGGTCGTCCAA